>JBBPUD010000330.1:0-26837 GCA_038094475.1 Phylloporus aff. rhodophaeus
CTTCAACTCTGGGAGTCAAACATAACCGACTCACCGTCATAAACTGAATGTCCCTTCGACCTGTGCCGCCTGGTTGGCACATGCCCATCGGCGTTGCAATTCCTCCGGAGGTGGTCTCAGCTATCCGTTAAAACGACATTCACATCAACTCAGGGTTGCATAGTTGAGAATCAGAACCTACCCCATAATACTCTTCATAAGGATCCGCTACTGTTGTGAATTGCACCCTCTCCACAAGTTCCTTGTCGTCCTTGTGGCTGAACAATAACTCCTTGCATTTCTGCGCAAGCTTGCCTTCAGGAAACCGTCTGTACTTGAGCGGCGTTGACATCGGATCGCGTTTAGAATATACAACGAAGAAGCACACAACTCCGGGACCCTCCCTGAGATTGACTGCAATGCATCCAACACGTCCACCACGATCTTTATGGTACCGGTTGATGATATTGGGCAGAACAGTGTCATCATAGATGTCCATGTCGGGCCAATGACGCAAGGCCCAGACTTTTGCGTCTGCGTAGGGAATGGGGTACCCTCCTACAAGAAATACCATCCTTGCTCTCTACGGATGTCAGTGTGTGCTAACAGTACTTGTACACAGGCAATGGGACTCACAGAAAGGAAAACAGAGTGGGAGTAAACTCAAACTTGGCGGCGAAGTTGGATCTTATATGTTGTTTGACAGTGGCCATGGGTTCACGACTACAATGCTCAAACCATCCGACATCATGGCTGGCATCGCTTCCGAACATGTTTATTATTCTCTTAGACAGATCTTTAGTACTCTCCATATCAGTGACCAGTGCTCGCGGGAGTTTGAAGACCCAGACCCTGATCTTGCGATCCTTACCCTCTCTCGCCATGGATACGTCGAGGCCTTGACTCAGTACCTTCGCATGTTTTATTGTTCTCCCATAATCAGTGGATTACCGTCAATTGCAGGGGTCATGCGCTCGTCAAGTTTCATCTATTGTCACTCTAGGCGCTGTTCTACCTATACAGAAATGGCCATCATGGCAACCGTTCCTTTAAAAGTGCGCAAACTTGTAGCCCCTTGGCCTGTATATTCTGCATTCCAGGTGTTAACATACTCCAGTAATCCCCAACTCAGTCCTGTGACTTGTGAGTGCCGGTCTCTCACTTTGTACCTCAAGTCTCGCTGACATCCACCGTCCTTTTTTACACGTTCTAAGTGTCATTCACCATGCTGGATTTACCTCCCTTGCATCCTGAAAAATGGCTCACTGGGCGGTTCATTCAGGTTGCTAAATTTGATCCACGCTATGAGTCATCTTGGTATGGGCTTCACATTGCCCTGCTGTCACATTATTTTCCCTATCAGCAAAAGTTTCTCATCAAGCCCCAGCCGAAAATTAGGGACGTGTTTGAGGAGGAGATTTCTTTCTCCTCCACTAAGCAAATTCTTCGATGTCAACCGAGGTGGAAGACAGCTTTGCTGACGACCTCTCGATCACCTCGACGGGTGCTCTCACTTTACCTGGGTGTCCTTTCATATCCCCGATTTCACTGTCGCAAAGGCCACTCAGTATGCTACCCATGACAAGCTACGTCTCCTCATTGAAGTCAAACTTGCGGCTGGAACTGAAAGTGAATGGACATCCTATGCGACTCAGATGGGAGATTACATGGAGGCTGCTAGCGAACATCTCGAGGATGGAGCTGGTTTAGTTGGCTTGCTGATATGTGGCACTACTGTGCAGGTCCGTAGGATGGCAAGTCGTGGGGCCCCAATTATCAAGGACAAAAGAAGATGCGACATAAATAGTGCAACATTTAGGCAGCTGTTGCACGACATCGCCAAGGATAACTGGAATCAGTGAGGAGGGTATTTCATGTATGGTCGACAGTCGTTGAGAGAAGTCGTACTACTACTGATCAATAAACATGAATACACTTGCACTTTGTGACTTGATGCCAACATCGGCTGACTAATCGCACCATCCGACTACCCAACCATGTCGATGGAACAGAGCATCTCACTCGAAGAGACCAACAAAATTCGTATATCCCTCGGTCTCAAGCCACTCACGGAAGACGCAGAACCAGAACATGATGCAGACAAACAAGCAGAACAGAATTACACCCGACAGCGCGAGCAAGAGGCAAAAGAGCGCGAGTCAAAGTAAAGTCGTCTTTCACCACCAGCGCCGAGTTTGTTTCTGATGTACCCTTCTCTTTTCTAGGAAGATATTTGACAGAATTGCCAAGTGAGTGTTATTTGCCATCATTTCACCTTCTTTCTCAAGCACACTCCCAACTCAGGGTGAGGAATCGACGAGAGCTCAACGCCTCCCTGACCGGTACAACTCTCGGTGATCCCGATGGCGAAGCAGAGGACACTCTTAAGTGGATCAAGAGAGCGAAGAAGCATGAGAAGGAACTTGCGCGTAAGCGGCAGTTGGAGCTGGAGAACATGGACAAGATATTTCAAGGGGACGAATATACCGAGAGTACGTATCACCGCATTCACCCTCTCCTATATCGTTTTTCACGCTCTATTTTAGAGGATCTTGAGGGTCTGAAGGTTAGCCACGACCTCGATGACCTAGCGGATGGCGACGCTCGCATACTTACATTGAAAGACAGTCGCATCCTCGATAACGAGGGTAGGCACTCTCGTCGTTTCTTTTCTGCTTTCTCACACGGAAGCTTACAGAGGACGAGCTGCAGAATGTGGAGATGGCCGAAGCGGATCGTGTTAAGAAAAATCAGGACATGAAAATTAAACGCCGTGACTACACTGGTTACGATGACGAAGAGTTCGAAGAAGGAAAGCAAGGCATAAAGCGCTCCGTTTTGGCGAAGTATGACGAGCTCTTGGAAGGTCCACAGGAAATGGTTGGTTAGCCTGGCGTTCACTACTGGTTTGTGATTTATCCCTGTTGCAGGGCTTCCGGTTGGGCGGTTCGATCAAGTCAGTTACAGTTGAAAGACCTGAAACGGAGGACGGTATTGTTCCCGTGAATCGGGCCTTATTGTCGATAGACTACGCTAGTGAGTTGTACCTCGTCATAGTCTATCATTCGTCTGACATGTGGGGCAGAGAATTTGGAAACTCACGACTACCTTCGTGAAGGAGATGTAGGGTTCAAAAAGCCAAAGGTAAGCTTTGCATTATCCCTGCACTTCTTCGTCTTTATATCCGTTTCTAGACCAAGAAGAAGCGCTCTTCTCGACGTGTTCCTCTTGATGACGAGACACTCGGTGGCGACGTGGATCGGATGGAAGTGGATGAGAAGCCTGTCGTTCCTAGGACACGTGAGTTAGACGCCAATTTTGTGGATGACGATGAGCTTCAAGCCGCTCTGGCTCGCCAAAGAAGGGCCAAGATCCACAAGGGGAAAAAGCTATCTCCCGAAGAAGTCGCACGTAAAAGTACGTCCACGGTCATCTTCTGTGCATGGTTCGCTCTCAACATTTTCCAGTCGCTGCAGATCGCACTCGAGAGCATTCTCCCATTGCTGAGGACGTCGCCAAGATAGAGGAACGAGAAGAAGCTACCGAATCTGGTTTGACGTTTGACGATACGTCTGAATTCGTTCGCGCCATTTCCTACAACCCTATCGCAATTAAAGCAGAGCGAGACGAGCCTGTTGTGGCATCACACCCTCCGAAGACCAGATCGCCCCCTCCAGACGTGTCAATGCAAGGTGATGAGGCACTGGACGAAATTGAAGCAGGGGAGCTGGTGATGAAAGAGGAAGATGACGAAGAGATGCTCGAGGCGATCGAACAGGTTATTAGAGACGCCGAGGCAGAAGAACGTGCCGCTGCAGAGAGCGGGGAGGGCGAAGTAGCAGTCGGAACATCCGGTGAGCCCACCTACGGCTCAGGCATGGCCAACACTTTGTCTCTGCTCCGTCAGCAAGGGTTGCTGGCGCAACCGAATGCCGATCGAGATGAACGTGAAAGGGTGCAACGACACCGCGATCTCTGGCTTGCAGATTACCGACGAATGTTGACTCAGCGAGAGCTTGATAGGTTACAGGCTCGTGGCGGCAACAAGGATCAGGCAACCCGAGAGTATGAGAACCGGGTGCGAGAGCAACAGGAGGCGCGTTCCGGTCTTGAACTTTTCAAGAACTACAAGCCCGACATTAATATTGTTTACTACGATGAATTTGGTCGCTCACTTACTCCCAAGGAAGCCTGGAAAGCATTGTCTCACAAGTTCCACGGCAAAGGCTCTGGAAAGATGAAGACTGAGAAACGATTAAAGAAGATCGCAGAGGAGAAGAAGAAGGAAGCCATGGCTAGTGGTGATACTCCTTTGAGCATGAACAGGGCGTTCCAGATCCGACAAGAGAAGACTGGACAGGCCCATTTTGTGCTATCTGTCGGGAACAGAGGGTAAGATTTTATAAGTTCCGAGATATATGCTAAATTTATGCCTGTAGCGCTGTGCCTCAAGCATCGGAGTTCCTCGATCCTCAGCCATTATCGAAGGGTAAGACGGAAAAAACGAAAAGCAAGAAAAAGGAGGCTGCAAAAGCTGCTGCTCCCCAAGTTCTGGACTCCGCAGGGTTCATTACGTTGCCTGCTTCCCAAGCGAACGGCTCAGTCAATGCGAGTCCTGCGCCTTCTGGTTTTTCGTCCGTTGTACCAACGAATGGTTCCGGATCACCTGCGCCGATGAAGCCTGGTTTCTCGCGCATTTCGTCAGCTGTGGATACACCTCAGAGTGGTACCCCAGTCACGGGAGAGAGAACAAAGGTTGCGTTTGGATTCGGGGCGAAGAGGAAAGTCGCAGAGGATTTCCTTGACGAACCCGCAGCAAAGAGGCGCTGACCGATTATTTCGTTCATCGCCGCCATATTCCCTACTGGTATTTCTCGGTGTTTTATTTCTTCATTTTCACTCGACTCTGCCGTTGAGAATGCATGTTTGAGGTTTAGCTGGACTGAGCAATGTGAAACATTACTGCGCCGCTGATGCAGTTGTCTTAGACAGCGTCCGCAGTCGGATAACCCAAAATGAATGGGTCATCCACATGTTATTACTACCACAGCAAAATTACTCCTGGTGTTTCTGAGGACCAGAAGGAGTTGCTGCAACGAGGCTGGTATCCACGTCATGATATCTGTATAATTCCATCCGTGCATTCGGCAAGGACTTTGATATCATACTGAACACATCGTCTTGTTTGGGTATGAACAAGGTTCTCGGCTGAAGACGCTGTGGCAAGTCCGGGATCATATTCTCAGTTCAGTTCCAAGTCCCGCGATTTGAAAGTCGTGGGTCAGATGCGGGTGAGACTTGCCACAGCAACTTGAAGCTGTATCAAAGTGCAGGGCGTTGGGGTCGAGCAGTGGCCATCGGCAAGGAACTCGGCAAAAGGTCTCATTTCGCGACCCTTTCTGATCTTGTTGACTATAAAGCATCGTAGCATCAAATGGCGTTCGACAAGCATGGACCTCAACCTCTACACCTACACACTCTCCACCGTCGTTCTTTTTCTATCTCTCTTGTTCTTTGCCAGGAGGAAGCTAAGCCCGCATCGACTGCCTCTTCCACCAGGGCCCAAGGGACTCCCCTTTCTTGGAAGCGCACTTGCGCTCAATAGGCGCGAGCCATGGCTGACCTATACGGAATGGAAGGAATCGTATGGTGAGTGACCCGACCAAGGTCTGCCGCGCCGTTTCTTACCTGGACCACTAGGGGAAATCGTCTCGTGCACATTACTGGGTCAAACCTACATCATTATCAACTCGGAGAGAGTTGCAAAAGCGCTGCTCGACCAACGTTCGACGATCTACTCTGACCGCCCAGTGATACGCACGTCCAAACTGTAGGTCTTTCCCCCCCAATTCAATGCAATCCGCGGATAAATCTAATGTTCATAGCTTTGGCGTGGATTTCAACACGGGACATTTGTCCAGCAGCAGCGAAATTTGGAAGTCTCATCGCAAGGTTTATCACAAAACCCTCAACAGTTCAGCTATTCGCAAGTATCACGCCCGGGTGACTGAGAGAGCAGGAGAACTACTCAAGGTTTTGTTGCATTCGCCGGAAGACTTTGGTAATCATATGAGAACGTGAGTATACATACCCATTCACGATGTAATTGTAACCACCCCTGATCAGATATGCCGCATCAATCATCATGTCCATTACGTATGGCTATACTGTGCTCCCTAAAGACGATCCCTACCTAGGGCCACTCGATGAGATGTTAAAAATTACCGTCCTTACAACGCCAGAGAGAGCGATGTTGCTCAATCTTTTCCCTCAACGTAGGTTACAACCATGGCGTGTCACAGCTATCTTTTGACTCGTTCTAGTTGTTCATCTCCCATCGTGGTTTCCAGGTGCTGAACTCCACCGGTTGGCAGCGAAATGTAAGGAACTGTCTCCCAAGGTTCGAGACGCCCCTTTCCAATTCGTCAAAGATTGCTTGGTAGGTTGCGACTGTCTCCTTCCCTCTGCGCGTGCTGAGTCCATACAACAGTCAAAGAACATCGAAAACGATTCGATGGTTGCACAACTTTTGAAGGATGAAGATGTAGAAGTTGAAGATCGTGCGGTGTACGAGCAGAATATTAAGGACTGCGCAACGTCGAATTTCCTAGGTAAGCGATTGTATCTCCTTTCTTATTCGTCCAATGATATCATTACCCTTCTCTGCAAAGCCGGTATTGATACAGTAAGTCCAATGTCTCGTCGCACTTATGAGCCTGAACGATGTTACAGACCCGGTCGACTTTAATTACACTCATAATGGCATTAATTATGTTCCCGGAAGTCCAGGAACGTGCTCACGCAATAATCGATCGGGTAGTTGGAAGGGATAGACTACCGAGTTTCAATGACGCGCCATCCCTACAATTCATTGATGCACTTCTCCGGGAAACCCTAAGATGGGCATCACTTGTTCCAATGGGTACCCTGATATTTGATTGGGTCAATCTGCATGGGTACTGACTTGTCGACCAGCTCTGCCGCATATGGTTACAAAAGATGATGTTTTCGAACAGCGGCTCATTCCCAAAGGTGTGTCGTGTCTTCCAAAGTACAATGTTTCCCCCTGATCGCTAATTGCTAGGGTCCGTCATTCTACCGAATTCGTGGTACGTCTTCTTGTGGCGGTATTGAAATACTTTCTTCACTCCTTTCCCTCCAGGGCCATGACACGCGACGAAGAAAGGTTCCCAGACCCGACGGCGTTCCAACCAGAAAGACACTTGGACGCAGACGGAAATTTGCTCGCGGATGATTTGACCAACACCTCGTTTGGTTACGGACGCAGGGTTTGTCCTGGACGGCATCTTGCCCGCACTTCAAGTTGGCTTGCGGCCGCAAGCATGCTCTCCGTGTTCAAGTTCACCAAGGCGGTGGGTCCTGCAGGGTATGAAGTTGATATATTCCCCAGGTTTACCGGCGGGGTTGCGCGGTGAGTCCTTTGCGACCTCACGTCACGGTCAGGGTTCCTGATCGATAAGCCAGCCGACCTGTTCTGTTTCCTTGTCGCATCACGCCTCGCTTTGAGGGGGCTGAGGAACTCGTAAACAACTAGGATAGTCGAGGCTTGATGCTGTGAATAATTGCACTTGATTTCTGATACGTAGATGGCGGCCGAGACTCGGAACTTGATGCTGAGACATGTCAATGTCTGGCGAGTGGTGTGGGATCATTCCAAAACCACGCAGATACTACTGTATGGGAGACGCAAGCTAACGTTCAAAAAGCAGGTCTTTTCCCCTGCCATTCGTGGCAGAATTTCACCTGGACAAGGATCGTCGTGTCTCTTCTTGGCATCTCGGTACTGTCTGGTCTCAGATGACGGTCTCCTAATCTGCACACAGGTAAGACAAGTTGCTTTGTCTGGCTGGGGTTATCCAATCTGAGCTCTCGGCATCGTGAAATACCCGTGACGATGCCGTAACAGAGAGCAGCAAATAATCGCCGTAATGCGTTTAACCGGCTCAACGTCCAACCAGCTTGGCCGAGCACTCTCACCGGGGCTAGGCCTGGTTCACACTCACTGGCCATACTGACCATACCTTTCGAGGTCAGGTATGATTCCCCTGTTTCAGTCATAGTTGTTCCGCGCTCGTTCAGCAGAGGCACAGATGCCCGCCGCCAATTCCAGGCAGGGACGATGAATTTAAAAAAATTAATTACAGTAATTGCACGATCGCATCGCCACTAAGGAGTCTTGTGTTAAAAGTCCATCCAACCTGGACGACCTGTAACTGCTCTCGCTGGTAAGCCCTCGCGTGTTGACTCGTAGTCATAACGCAGGTCGCTCACCATGCCTATAACTGGATCCGGATCCATCTACACCCTCGCTTTCGCTCTTTCTATTGGTTTCGCCTTCGGCGCATGGCGCCGTCACCGACTGAGAGGTGGCCTTCCTTTACCTCCCGGACCGACCGGCCTTCCTTTGGTCGGTAATGTTTTTGATCTCAACTCCAACCATCCTTGGCTATCCTATGAAGAGTGGGGAAAGAAATATGGTTCGGCAGTGTCTCGCTTTTTCAGGGATGCCACATCCTCATTGTCGTTTTTCCAGGCGACTTGGTATACATCAACATGCTTGGCAAGGATTTTATCATCATCAATACCGCCAGAGTCGCGCGCGACTTGATGGATCGACGATCCGCCATTTATTCTGAGAGGCCTTACATGAAGGCAAACGAATTGTATCTTGCTTTGCTTCTTGACAGCTAGCATTGGGATGAGCTGACGCCTGCGTAGGTTTGGCATGGACTTTAACTCGGGGCTTTTGCCATATGGCAATACTTGGAGGCTCCATCGAAAATTGTTCAATGTCGCTCTCAACAAGGAAAATTCTTGTCAGTATAAACCGATAGCTATTGGCAAGGCTCGTCAATTTGTCGAGAACTTGCTCGATTCTCCTTTGCAATATGATAAACATTGTAAGACGTGGGTCATATATTTCGTGTATTCGCGCAATGGTGTCGCTCAATAGCGTGCAGCTTTGCAACTGCAACTATTATGGCAGTATTATATGGATACGAGGTTGCGCCCAAGGAGGACCCTTTTGTATCCAAGATTGAGCACCTCATTGGGTTGTTCTTGACCGCGCTCACGCCTGAAAAGGCCGCAATGTTGCTCGCCTTTCCTTTCTGTACGTCCAACTGATCGTCGGGTTGCATCGTTTTGCTGAATGTGGTATGGTCAGTGGCACATATTCCTTCCTGGCTGCCAGGAGGAACGTTCAAGCAGCGAGCTGGGGAATGTCGTACGCTCGCAAATGAAGTATTATCTGGGCCAGTTAATTTTGTCATGGACAACATGGTATGTATCATGAATTTGCCTTTGTAACAAGTGAGTGACGATCATCCCACTAGGCTGAAGGGACGGCAGAAGAATCGCTTGTTCATGAGTTGCTCCAGGGAGAACGGACCGCGGCAGATGTAGATACTATCAAAGCCGTGGCGACATCCGCTTTCCTGGGTGCGCGGCCTCGCATTCTCCTCTGCCTAGCATACTCATGACAATTTTGCAGGCGGAACAGAGACTGTGAGTTATCAAGCGATCGCCCTCGTTTGTTCTGACAATCTTGTAGAGCGACTCAACACTGCGCGTGTTTTGTCTCGCCATGGTACTCAATCCAAATGTGCAGGTGAAAGCTTGGGAGGAGATTGACCGCGTCGTGGGCACCGACCGTCTCCCCGAGTTTTCCGACCGGCCGAATCTGCCCTACGTAGAGGCGATATATCTTGAAGTATTTCGATGGCTACCTGTAGTACCTAATGGTGAGTGGTCTGGCCAAGCGATATTCGTCAGCGTCGAGCTACTTTTGCAGCACTCCCCCATATGACTGCGTCGAGTGATGTATACGAAGACATGTACATCCCCAAAGGTGCGTCAAGTTCCATCATCCCAAACACGGCACGTCATTGATTTGATATCAGGCGCCATCGTGCTTATCAACATTTGGTGTGTATATCGTCACCTGACTGGCATCACGACTAAACTAGAGCAGGGCGATGGGACACGACGAATCACGGTTTGATGATCCATTGGAGTTCAAACCTGAACGTCACCTCACGCATGAGGGAACTGTTGCACAAGGCACAGCGAACAATTCGTTTGGTTTCGGCCGGTGAGGGCCATGCTTGTGGTTGTGAAGCAGAAGACGTGATGCTGTTTTTTTAGGCGGGCCTGTCCTGGGAAGCACCTAGCAGACCAAAATGTCTGGGCTGCCATTGTGACACTCCTAGCGACTATGCGATTTGACAAGACTCACGATGAGTTTGGCAACGAAGTCGAAGTCAAGGCAGAATTGACGAGTGGGATCGCCACGTGAGGTCATCGTTTAGCTCACGTTGGGTGTTGCTAATCCCTGGTGATGACGACAGTGCTCCGAAACCGTTTGCGTGCTCCGTTACCCCGCGTTCTCCATGTGTCGTGAATCTTATTCAATCGCGAAATGAATATGGTCATTGAGTTGGGTTTTTAAGTTGGGAGTGTCGGATTACATCTACGGGGGCATTTAATTTGGTACACAGGGTCTTGTGGTATCAAGTGTAATTAGAGCTATGTAATGAATAAATGGGAGGTGAGATATATCTGGCAGTGGACGTAAATTACAATGAAGATGGGGATGGGTTTCAGATCTAATGTCGTTGTATGTCCTCCTTCTCTTTTGGTGGACCAAAGACCATGTGGTAAAGCTCTGGTCCCTCTCGTATCAGCGCCTAAATGATGTATTATATATTAAATAGTCAAGACTGGTGTGGCAAGACTCACAATGATGACTTCGACGGCAATAAGGGCAATGATCACCAATTCCATGCGATGCGCAGAAGACTAGGCATACGCTCAGCCTTGGCCACGACAGTACAAGGTGTACATACCTCGGTGAGCAACTGTCTAAGCGTCGATTGAACCTGCACCGAGAATGTCAACATGTCGTCCATCGGCGACAGGCCTGCACCTACCTCGGTCGCATAAGTAATCTTCTCATTGACAGCATGCGTCCGTGCTTTGACCTCGAGCGCAGCTGTCATCGACTTGAAAAACCCCTCGAGCTCAGGCTCAGCCCAGTACAGATCAGGGGTGTCGGAAAAGTTCTCGCGGTTGAGGTTAAGCCCCTGGCGGAACTTCATCAGCACACCGAGCTTCTTGATGAGCGCCTGGCGGCCAAGCCCAGGCTTGCCTGTCTTCTCGAGCGAGTGCGGTAGTTGGGCGACGGAAGAGAGGTATGAATCGAGGGATTCTTCGAGCACGGAGAGCGTGGTGGACCGGGAGAGCGCCTGCGAGTAGGCGTACCGCGCGAGGAGCGTTGACATGTCGAGCGATGGGTTCGACGGCTCGAACGAAGCCGCGTTCGAGAGGTCTTGGAGTGGCGCGATGCGTCCGAGGATGATCAGGTCACCCTGTATCCGGGTTTTCCTGTAGAGCAGTTAGCTGTGACCACGAATACCAAGCTGTGGCCGCACTCGTTTGGGTCTGTCACAAACTCGAGTTCCTCTGTCTCGGGGTCTGGGAGCGGGCCAACTTCACAAGGCGCTAGGATGTCTCTTGCGAACTGGCGCGCTTCGCACTCGTTTAGGCCCCAGCATACGAAGCTGCCGTTTCCAAAGACAAATATTTCGCCACCCTGGCCCCAACGTGGTATCCACCATGCATCATGGAGTTTCTGGGAATCTGGTGTGAGACGAGGACGGAGACGAGTAGGAAGGTAGCGCTCTGCAGTCGCGAATGTGAGCACGGGTCGGATTGGACTGCGAGTTGGGGTTGGATTTGAACGAATAGGAAGAGAAGCAGAGGCCGTGCGTCGGAGAGGCGTACTGGCCTTTGGTTTCTGCTTGAGTGTATCGGGTTCAGTGGACAAGGCGCGCAAAGGAAACGCAAAGGAAGACAGTCGCAGTACCGACAAATTAGCTGGTCGATGGAAAGTACGGTAGACGAGTGAAACATTCATCAGAGCAACATTTTACACGGGCGATGGCATTACTCGTCCCAAGTCATGTGACACTCATAGAACTCATACGTCGTCGGTAGAATTCTTGTTCCTTGTCAGAACTCACAACGATAGGCGAATAGACACCCCCAAGGCATGCCAGAGAATGCACAATCACTCGGTTCGCATGGTCGTTTGCGCGAAATATAAAAATGTACAGCCTCAGAGATTATTCTCGCCACTCTGTGTAGGTGGGATGGTCAGTGAATATGCGGCGCAGAGCATAACTCACGGGTCCGTTGCAGGAGAAGAGACAATGCACCATCTAGTTCTCTATTCATCTTCATATCCCTGAACAGGTCTCCGCGGTCGTTTTGGAACTGTGAAACAGTGATCAGTGAGCAAACTGCGAATTATGTACACAGATGCATGGGCTCACGAGGGTATGTGGTCGGCACACGCTCAGCAGGAATATACCCAAAGTATTGCTGCCGAATCGATGGGATTGTCAAGGCAAGAACAGGTCCCGCAGTTCCCAAGAAACAGGACCAAAAGATGACGGGTTGTTCATGTGCGAGGTATTGCTGTGTGTCATTTAGCATGGTGTCCAGACACTGACATATCCACACAACGATAGTCACTTACAAGGTATCTGTAAGTCCTTCTAAACGGCGAGACGAGGGACGCCATGACAGTACTTGTTCTCCTGCTTGTCGTTTCGCGAGGAC
Source organism: Phylloporus aff. rhodophaeus (assembly GCA_038094475.1). Taxonomy (NCBI): domain Eukaryota; kingdom Fungi; phylum Basidiomycota; class Agaricomycetes; order Boletales; family Boletaceae; genus Phylloporus; species Phylloporus aff. rhodophaeus. The sequence goes on from JBBPUD010000330.1 coordinate 12,625, forward strand.
GAAGACGGAAACCGTAATGTTTGCTTTTGTATGCGTGTGTTTGGTAAGGGCCTTAGAAATAAACACTCAATTTTTGCCTAGACCTAACGCATCTATACCGAGTGTCTCATCAAAGTTGTACAAAAACTAAAATCTATTCAGCTGAGGATTGACAAGATGATGGTCGAACAACATGCAAATATATTTTGGCATATTATGTGTCCGAATCCATGACACGGGTATGGTTGCTTAACCGTATTCGCTCCAACGTTTGTCGCTTGGTGATCCCCGGGCTTCGCATGTTACGTTTCCTGTTACAGGGATCTTGACGGTGAGTGGTTCATTGTGCATGCGGGGCCAGTCCCAATCTCTTCAAGCACCGCTCGACGTTTTCTTCATAGTTGCATCGGAAGTGTCGCTCGCTTGTGCTGTAGAAGTTTTCGTCCCAATCTTCCTCTGTCTCCTTATTTTCTGTTCACTGAGAGGGGTCCGTCCCTCTGCGGCAGCAGCTCGAATCTCCGCTGCTCTTCGCCTTAGCCTTCGAATCGTGCTCTCTGACAACGACTGGCCCTCCTGTAAGCTGAGCTGGACTTTTTCGAGAAGACCTTCGGGAGGTAGGGGAGTAGCTACTGCGAGCCAAAACATGTCATCTCTTCCGACGGCGAGAACGCGATCACCAGAACATATTGGTGGGGCGTGTGGAAACTCGGGGGTATCGTCCAAGCCATCGGACGGGTAGAATGAAGATGCCAGGCCTAGAAAGCCGGTGCCCACGCAGAACGTCTCGATGCTAGCAAGGCTGAACGTGGTTAGGTTTCGCAAGAGGTGTTCCGTAGGTGGTTGATAGTGAATACATCTCGCTACGATTCTCCAGAACGTGCGGGTGGCCGAGGATTTTGGACCGAGATCGCGCAACTTCGTCGAGACAAAGGTCTTCGCCACCGTGTGATGAACCATTCCATTGGCAGGTGAGCGGGTGGTGATGAGAACGGATGTACTCAGCCCTGCGTTATGCCACATGGTTCGGTTCCAAGACGCGTATAGATCACGTGGTTAAAAAGTCAGGATCACGTGCAACGCTGTACTACAGATTAGACGTTTGTTCTTTAGGAACGCTCATGTCCACAGTTCCATCTACACCACGGCCAAGCAAGTCGACTCCGACAGTGACCCCAACAGGGACCCGTGTCGCAGGTTCGCATGCTTTGCACTCCTCACCGTACTACGCGACCACGCGAAGGCATTCGCTATATGGTACCGAGGACCGCGTCGTGATCGACCCAGGTTCGCGCATCTGGAAGGTTGGTTTCAGTGGAGAAGGGAAGCCAAGAGACATCTTTTATGCAAATACAGTCAACTCTGAATCTTTGTGGAGCTGGAGTCGTGCGATGGATCCGTCTGCAAGGAACGAGGAAGACCGGATGCTCGAAATTAACATTGAAAGATGTATACGTTCCGTATTCCACGAGTGAGCATCATCTCCTTTCTTAGTCTTGTACAAATAAACGAGGACTATGGTAGGTCATTGCTGACTGACCCCAAGTCACGCAAGGTCATTCTCGTCGAGCATCCGTTACTTCCACTATACATCAAGGACACGCTCGCAAAGGTTTTGTTCGGAAACCTGCAGGTATGTTTAGTTGTCTCATATCCTGCTAACCTGTTTAGAAATTAGTAAGGTTCCCTCGGTTTCATTTGCCTCAAGTCATCTACTTTCTCTCCTTTCCGTTGGTCGCATCACGGGTCTTGTTATCGATTGCGGCCATCTTGAATCTACGGCGTTGCCTGTTCGTCGCATCTTTTGTTGGCTACTCAGACTAACGAGCGGGATCTCAGATATTCGCCGCTCGACCCTTGTTCCCTCATCTTCGAACAACACCCTTGGCTGGATCGCGGTTCACGTCCCACCTCCGTGCACTTCTTCTACTTTATGCAAAATATATCCCCCCTCCGCCAAACCTCAGCAGCGTGAATCCACCTCTATCAAATAGGATCGGCCACGTACCACAAGAGATTCTCACAGATGCACTCGTCGAGGACATCAAAACGCGCTGTTGTTTCGTTAGCAGCGCACTCGAAATACATCGTGATGCTATGCGTTCTTCATCCCCTGTACCTGCGTCGGAATCAGATCTTCCACCATCTAGTGACTCGGCCATGTCGGAATCAGAGTTTTCTCGCGCATCGGAAGGTGTAGAAAGCATAGAATTATCACAGCAAGCTTCATCGGACTCTGAACTCATCTCATCACGACAGTCTGAGTCGGGAGAGGGCCATCTTCAGATGCTCGCCAACATATACACGAGGCACTCGACCGCGACTGATATTCAACTCCGAGTCGTGCCACCCGTTTCACAACAGTTGGGCACCGGAAGAGGGACTCTGATCATCCCAGGTTGGATTCGCGAGCGTGCAGCTGAAGTCTTGTTCGAAGGAGGTGACGTCGATGAAAGCAGCGTCGCTGAAGTCATTCTAGAAACGCTTCTCAAGGTTAGTCTTCCGTCCGGTTTGTGATGCATGTCTTGTTCTGATCAAGTCACAGGTACCAATCGATTTGCGGCAGACGCTTGTGTCCTCGATTCTTGTCACGGGCGGCACCGCGATGCTACCAGGCTTTATCCCGCGGCTCCATGCCGAGTTGTTGCGTGCCATCGGCGCGCCGGTGTCGCGACCACGCCAGGGGCCGACACGGTCAAGAAATCCCCTTCCGCCTACGTACGACCGCTATGCGGCACTCCGCCCGCTCGTCGCACACATCTCCATCCTCAACAATCCTGCGCCACAGTCGTCGTCAGCATCACCGCGTGCGGCTGCAAACGCGGGCAAGGCGCCTGCGTTTTCACCTGGGTTGCTGGCCTGGGTGGGAGGCTCGTTGGCCGGGTAGGTCTCCTCGGTCGCTCTGCACGTCATACTCACCCGACTGTCTTGCAGTGCACTCAAAACAGGTGGGGTGGAGGTCTCGAGAGAGAAGTGGGATGACGCGTTTTCGTCCCACGTGGACGACGACGACGCGATGGAACCTGCGACCCCCGTGTCGCCGGAGCAGAAACCGAGAGGCGTGCTGCCTGATTGGACGCGGACGCCGTTGCCGGTGGGTGCTCCGCCTGCGGTCACTCCCATGCCCGTGGTAGCATCGCCGTCGCCTCGGACAGCCGTAGGCGCATAAAATTGTGATACACTTGTATTGACATGAACACCTACTTTACGGATGCTAATCAATGATCCCTAGTGCTAGCCTAACACCAAATATAATGCTACGGTACGCCAAGCTGACTGTGAGACGTACTCGTGAAAACTAAGAGGAGGAAAACGAATGATGTGATGCAATGTATCATGCTGAGCAAGATGAGGGACAATGAATGTGGTATCGCAGTTAACTTGCCGCTCAAATGACCAAGATCTATTTACAAGGAACAATAGAGGAAACCGATGCTGTAGCCTGTGCCGTGAGGAAAGGCGAAGAAGGCGAACAGGCGAGGGATGAACGAAGGATGTTTGGGCATGGGTCATGACTTCATTCCCGACTCCCAATAATGCGCAAAAAAAGCTTGCCGTAGTGGGTCGCAGCGATTTTATCCCACTTTTCCGGCGACGATATGAAACGAAGGGTGGCGCCCTTGGCGCGTCCCGATCCAAGGGAGGACAAAGAGTCTGTGCGAGATCGTCCACCTTCCACCCATTCGGTGGAGCCTTGCTCTATAATGGCCATAGCGAATGTTTCGCAAATGGTCGACTTGTCGGCAGAGATAAATTTATCGTAAATCTTTTGACGTAGCTCGTCAAAGGTGATATCGCGAGGGACGCGGAGCATGACGATATTGTCCTCGTGCATGGCCTTGATGGATATCATCATGGGGTTGCCACTAGACGACGTCGATCCACTTGATATGGAGGTCGCCAAGGAAGACCGACGGTCTGAGTGGCTGGAAAACGAGGACACGGTCGAGGTGGATTTCTCCTGTGGGAAGTGGTACAACGTCTCGTCCACGACCGGCGTTTCGGGCCAACCAATTGGGGTGTGAACGTGCGGTGCGATCATATCTAAACTGTCCTCAGCACTTGTGACAGTGCGTTAGGAAGATACAGCATACCTTGGAAGTAGACCTCGAGGATATCCCCCTGATCCTCAGACTGTTCGTACTCTCTCGGTCGCCGCGTATTGTTTGTAGACGATATCGATGGTCGTTCACTGCGAGGAATCACAGCATCGACAGAGGAGTTGGTTACCAGCGATGCTACACTAGAAACGGAAGCCCTAGGGAAGAGTCTGGGCTCGGGAGTAGGACTTGGTAAACAATAGTCCACATCAAGTTCATCCAGGTAGGCAGTAGCCTGCAAAGTTCCCGAGGAGTGCGTTGACTGCAAAGAGGCTCTCGAGTATCGTGACAAAGATCGTGCTGGACGAATCCTAAGTTTCGGAGATCATAGAAGTAAAGGCAAGAGAACCACTTACGGGATAATTCGGAAGATTCCAGAGAATTAGACCATGGTGGGACATAGACTCTCGCATTGCGATTCACATTACTAGTAGATCCGGCCCGTCTTCGCGACCCATCACCCATATCTGATTTCGGCGAAGAGAACTCGCGGTCTTCTGGGAGTGATTCAAGCAAAAAAGAGTTTCGTTCACCGCTGAGGGCATGGGGACTATGTCCAAATCTGACCTGCGCCTCTGGCGATACGATGACAGGCTGTTGAGAGATAGGCGAGAGTTGTCGAGACATTGTGATGGGTGTCGAAGGCGAAGAAGACGAAGAACAAGAGGTAGAGGATGATGCTCTGGACTTTATAAAACGATTGTCCAGTTTCCTATCCGAGGATCTACCGGATCTTTCTTCCAGGGAGTCAGTGGATTGTATACGTGCCTGAGTCTTTCCTCTAATCGGAGATGACAGCTTGGCAGAGAGTGAAGACGGTGAGACAGGAAGAGCGGAGAGAATACTACTCGAAAAGGAGTGTCGGGGCCGGTCAACATCAGACTTCCGTTGTACTTTTCGTGCCAGTTCGACATCCCTCCTCCACAGGCCGAAAAAGTCAGTGTATGTTTGGGTAGCTTTGATCTCTTTGATGAGTGTTGGCAAGTCGTTTCGCAATAGAGCCTGCAACATCATCCCGAGCTCCTGGTATCGATGGTCGACAGTTTCCTGGCTTGCACGGAAGAGAGCACCCTTCTTAGATAGCTTCGGTATATGTTGGTGAATGTCCCGAGCGATGTTACTGGGATCTGGACCAAAGGGAAGCGACTCCCAGGATGCAGCTTGGTCGCTATGAATATAGACTCCGTTCTTCTTGACACCCTTTCCAGCGGCGAGCCGACTACGCTTTGCTCTTGCTGCACGAGAATACGCGGCCTCGAGACCTTCTTGAAACCATAAACAGTCTTCCCATGTTCTCCAGACCACGTATTCGTTCCCAGGGGTAATTGATTCGCCATAGATGCAGAAACCGTAACTGCAACTGTGGCCTATGGCCTGTTAGCCTCGTGGAAGTTGATCGGAAATGCGTGGATGTACCGACCTTGCTTTTCTGGAGGGAGCAGCGTTACACTGAAGTTGCTTGGTGCGGGTCTAATGACGACTCTTTTCCAAGCCTGCGATCACATTAACGGAGGAATCAAGAAAGGCATCGAAACACCAACGTCTGTATCGACTGGGCCTTCGGATGGCAACGCTAAGTTGCCCTGGGGTGTGCGAGAGTTAGGTGGGTTGACGACAGGGTATGCCCAGCGACTATACGTACTCTAGACATGATCAGGCGAGTAGCTGAAAAGGTGTTTGAAGAAGACTGATTGGCGACAAGACCAGGTACGTGCTTGCTGTGGGTGACCACGCTGGGTCTCTAGAGGTGGTGGGATGGGAGAGAGGGTGTGGAGACGCCCAAGACAATAACAAGAAGCCTGTATAAATTAATTGTGAGCCAGGATGGTGACACACGATGACCGTTGGCAAAAAAAACATACCCAACTCGCACCGATGGAGCAACAGAGAGAAAGGCAAAGGCGTACGAGTGGTACAGAGAAAAGAGGTTTTGTTTCAACGAATCGGACCATGTTTCTGTACGGACAGCTGGGTGGCTCACCGCAATTGTCTTTGAGCAGTTGCCCGTTTTGTCCAGTACAATAACGTCCGCCTTAACCGAACTCACAGCGGGTGTTGATAACATTCCCTCGCTAAATTCCAGTTAATTGTTCTCCATCTCAGCGTACAATTGTTAGATGACACGTGCAAATTATCAGGTACAAGTTCACCCGGAGTTGCCGTTCAGTAACACCCTCACCGTCTCATCGTCTATTCTCCGCCCCCGTGACGCTGTGCGGCCCTCCTGCAGCCTCGCCAGTCCATTCTGGATACTCTCCATATGGACGTGAAGGGGAACCTTGCCTTCGAGTAGCCCAGGAGCAGCCACCCTTTCCCGTAGGACCTCCAGATCGTCGCTCATGGTATGTAAAGCCCGCAGCGTGGCCTTGACACGCGCAACAGCTTGCTTTCTGTACCCCTCGATGTCATTGAGTAACGCCAGACGGTCCCCATAATCTCGCACTGCCTTCTTGTTGCCCCCCACTTTCGTCCAGAGTTCCCCGAGGAGTTGATCCCTCTCGATGGTAGTGTGTTTGTCTTCCAGGATAACCATCTCTTGTAATGCTCCAATGTCTGCGTCTAATTGTTCAAGATTCTGCCAAGAGATTTCCGCTTCAAGTATGAGCTTCTCTATGGCTCGTCCCGATTCATCCATCGCAAGGGTGAATACCTCGGCAATGATTTCTTCAGCGGTAGGCCCCAACTTCACTGGTGAAATGGCCTGGATCAGCCGCGAAGGTGCTTTGTTGCGTGCACCGTCAATAGTAGACATCACATAATTGTTCAGTGCCATCACTCTTTGCAACTGTCAGTGGGCCCGTACAACAATCAAAAGGTGGAAGACCACGCACTCATCGATAGCACCGACAACTTTGGCATTTAGTTTGGTCAGCCCTCGACCAGCTCTCTTCGCATCCCTACCAATTGTGCCAAGAATATCTGCAACGCTGTCTTTTGATCGGAAGTCGCTGAAACGCACGAGGAGGGCAAGATCCTGAGTCGCCATCTCCGCCCTTAAAACCTCGATGGATAATTGCGAACCTCCCGCTGATTCCTCGATCAATTGCTCAAACGTGGAGCCCTGTATGTTGAGGAGCTTCTCAAAGTTCACGGGGGGGAGGGGTTTAAAGGGGGTACACAATGCGCTCTTTGACATTCCTGGGAGGATACACAGAGGAGATAACGCCGTCCGGACTGTAGGGGTCATGCGCGACACCAACCACGCAAACATGTATACAACGAGGAACCATGAGAGCGGTTTCCGCATTTTATCGATCGAGCCTTTGACAACGTCAAACGCGAATGACGCAGTAAAGCGAGCACCGTCCGCGAGTGCATCCTGAAGGGCATCTGTCTCTATAATAGGTGGTTTCTTGCGTTCTTTGGCGGGAGAAGCTCTATACGATGCTGGGGAGGCAGCAGAGGTGGCTTTCGTTTGAACACGGCGCCTCTTGCGCGAGTCAGAGCGGGTCGTCTGAGAGCCACTTGTGCCCGAAGCCATAACTTGCTGAGAGGCTTCCTCATCGTCTGAGACGTCTTCCCACTTCTCTTTGACATTACTGGAAGGCTGCGTGTTCGAAAAGTCTAGTGACAAGTGGCATCATATTTACAGGTGGACACGTACCTCGAGGTCACCATTTGCCCATGGCTGGTCCTCAGAAGAGGGCCGCATGGGTTTGTTAGTTCCGGTCATTAGATCTACGAATCTGAAGCAAGTAAAGTTAGCAGTTGTGATGGATTGGATGCAGCAAAAGTTGAACGCGTTTGGACCAGGCGCAGTGGTTTGGTGGCTGTGAATCGGATATTCGTACATGATCAAGTCAATATTAACCTGATGCTCAAAACTTTTTCTCTTGGATTACCCCACGCTTTTCCGTACGAATCCTATTCGCTTGTGCTACTGGAAGGAGGGGCAGTGCCGAAGCAGTGGATGCTAATAGAGCGGTCCATATCCACAGCATCTTCGAGGCCAATAACTGGCTCGCGCCACTATCAACCTGCTGCTCAATCCTGACGTTGGACTCCCTCAGCCCAACGCGACACTCGAACCTCAACATGCCCATGGGTTTGGAAGCCCGCTGCGGGCGAACCCTTGATGATGTGGTGACTATCTCGCAAAGGATTCGTCGTTCCGCATTGGCATGTGCAGACGACCAAAACCTCAGCGTTTCTGACAGACTTCGCAGCCAACTGGAAATGATACGTGTATCTGCTGACACTATCCTCGGAGCTTGCACTAGAGCCTCTTTCACGAATGATATCCTCGATGACCGAATGATCGACTGGCTACTAAGTGGAGAGTTGCCCCTGTGTTTGGACAAACTGAAGGAGATGGAAGCTATGCTCAAGCCCGTCAAACAAACCCGGCCAGTTATCGGCGCTACTCAACGTCTTCCACGGACTGAAGATAAACTTTACGTTGCCATGGTCTTTCTTGACAAACACAAGAATCTTTTTCATTTCTTGCTTACGTCCGATATCTGGTGAGTTTTCTGACAACTGTCTGAGCGAGCAGTTGATTTCGCTATCCAGGGATCGTCAGAATTCCCTTCGCAGAGGACCTCTGCCGAACGCTCTTACCATCATAAGGAGCCCACGTCATGATCCTCACGAAGCTCAGACCAGCAGTGCACATGTGTCACCGTGTCACGATATCTGTATGGGAATACTTGCCCTCTAAATGGAGGATTAACAGTACAGTAACAGGCCAGGATACGGAAACAGAGTGTGAAACAGAAGAAGAATATGAAACGGCATCTGAACACGATCACATTGAGAACAGCTCTCTACCCGCCAGGGTGCAAGCGATGACAAGCGGCGACAGGAAGAAGTTCCGTCATATACGTACGCATCTTGTGTGTGCCTATCCCCAGGCGTGCTAATACTTACACCCTGGTAGAGCAGTCTCGCGGTGGCTTGCTCCACTAGATTGTACGGAAAAACACAATGATACGCTCAGACTGCGCCAAGAGGGCACTTGCAACTGGTTCCTCAACACTGATGCGTTCAAAAAATGGCGTGCGTACGGGAGTCAATTTTTGTGGTTACACGGTAAAGGTACTGGATTTGGTATTTCCCGAACGATCACACCTGATATCGCTTGTCCCGACGTGGTTATAGCTGGTTGTGGAAAGTCGGTGTTAACGTGTGTCCACTTATTATTCACGCATACAACGATATTGATCCGTGTAGCGCATCCACGATCGAGCACCTTAAAATGACATTAGAAGGTGAAGAAGTGGCAGTATTTTTCTATTGCGATTTCCGAAACGAGAGGTCGACAAGTTCCACGGAGGTGATGCGCTCCGTGCTCTCCCAGCTGATACGGCACATCCGCGACTGTGGTATTGACCCAGGAGACCTACCAAACAAGATACTCGAACAGAAGAGCGAGGGTTCACTATCACTTAATGACCTTGATAAACTCTGCGATCTGGTGTCGCTTGCTGCAAGTCGTTTCCGTTACGAGCCCATCATAGTGATTGATGCACTTGATGAGTGCATGGATATCGAGGCACTCCTACGTGCTGTGGTCACACTGAAGGAGGCGGATGTTCGGTTATTGGTGACGAGCCGCTCCCACCAAATAATTGTGGATCGTCTTAAAGAACTTCGATCGCTTTCATTCGAGAATGTGGTTGAAGAATTGGCAGCGGACATATCCTTGCATGTTGAACGGGAACTTGACTCACGCAACCGGTTGAGAATTATCAGTAAAGAGATGAAGGATGAAGTGCGTGCAAAACTGACCGAGAGGGCAGAAGGCAGGTAGGTATTATTTTGTCTTGTCAACCTATGATCCATGTTCCCTATTTCATAGGTTCCGGTGGGTCCAGTGTCAGCTTGATACCCTCAACAGATGTGCGACCCGACCGGAGCTAAGGGAAGCACTTGACAACCTCCCAAATGAATTAGAGGCGACATATGAAAGAATTCTAGGGGCGATTGATGAACGAAAGTCGGAGGGAGACCTGGCGCGACGTACACTGGCCTGGCTTGTGGTGGCATTGGAACCCTTGCGCCTGGCTCAGATTGTTGATGGGCTCTTTATGACATCCGAACAAAATTTTGATTGTGGATGGCTGAAAGCCACACTTTTGCACGCGCTGGCAAGCCTCGTATCATATAATGAAGACACGGATATTCTCGCATTATCCCATTTCAGTGTCAGGGTACGTCTCGGAATATTCTTGCATTTGTGATATCTGTATCGTGTTCGACAGGAATATCTGACTAGCAGTATGGCCCCGCCGATATATCAAATCGTCTCACATAAGGCTCATACTGAAGTTGCCCAGATGTGCATGCGATATATCCCTATCTTCCTGAAAGCTAACCCCTCCCAGCGTAACATTGCTCCATTGCAATCCTTCCCAATGCTTGCCTATGTACTCTCTTCTGGTTTTAACCACCTTGGCCACGTCGGTTTGAACTCAACCGCTACCCTCGAAGCATTACAATCCCTTGGATTAGATGTCCGCCATCATCCATCACACTGGGAACGTCTTTGTGAGTTGCGGGAGGGAGTCCTCCAACGGGTTTATCCTCCATGGCCGTCGTCGAGACATGACTTTATGCACTACATCTTGATCGCTTATTGCTCCCCCGAACTCCTTCGATTATTCCTTTCCTACGGCAATCCTCCGAGGCCAAGGGTTGGGACAAACCCACTTGTATACGCCACAGACCTTCAAAAGACCGAGCATGCAATGATCCTCTTGGCGCGCGGTATCGATGTCAACATGCGTGGTTTAGTTGTTGATGACTCCCGGAATGCCTTGCCGTTGGACATCGCTATCGATCTTGGTGAGGATGTCCTCGTAGGCGAGCTTTTGCAGAGAGGATGTATAGTGACATCAGAGCTCCTGTCAACCGCTGTCTGCATGCCGTGGTGCAGTACTCGGGTTCTTGTGAGGCTTATGCAGACTGACGAGTTCGTGGAATGGGCTCGCGAAATGGGTGATGAAAAGTTGTATCTGGCTGTATTCAATAGCGCAAGGCCGAACGGAGGAGACAGCAGGACAACAGATGATAACCACGTTGCAATGGCACGTATACTTCGTCAGGTTGGCCAGGACCTTACTGTGGACACTCAGTTTGGCACAGAGCTCGCCGAACGTGCCATACATGCAGCCCATACATCAATGCTCGAGTTTTTACTTCCACCAGATCAACCACCCCCTGCCCATTTCCTCATTGCTGCGTCAACTGGCGATACCCCGGAAACAGTATCCGTGGTCCGTTTCTTACTTCGCAGGGGCGTTGATGTGCACGCTGTCACGGGAAGAAATAGATATACTGCACTACACCTTGCTGCAATGTGTCCTTGGGAACCCCGGAGTTTAGAGCTCACAAAAATGCTCATTGACGCGGGATGTATCCCTGACACCCGTAATCGAAGTGATGAAACACCATTGACTATCGCAATGGTGCACGGTCATTCTTCAGTTGTGGAATATATGCTCTCACGCAATACCTTACTTCCCTCCACCATCCTACACGCGTTGGGGCTATGCTCCTCTTCTGGGATTGTTGAATCCCTGGCTCGCAAATGTGCTGCGCATACACTCGACAAGAATGCCCTGCTCCATCTCACCATCGTCGAGTATGTTCAATCCCATAATCTAGAAAATGCCAGACCCAGGACTGGAGATTCGGTCTTCCACACCGCTGTTCTGCGCGGGTATACTCTGGTGGTAGAATCTCTGCTATCGTGCAACATTCCTTTACCCCCCGACATCTTGATATTTGCACTACGAAATGGGACAACTCCCGAAATGGTTCAATTCCTCATTCGCAAGGCTGTCAGCGTGCCCTTCACTATACCCGAGAAGATAGCCATGCTTCGTCTCGCCATCGACAGCTATACTGAAGAAACGTGTCGCGATTTGATTACAGCCTTTATCAAGGATGGCTGCAATTTCACTGCATGTGACTCTGGAGTAAGCATGCCAATTCTGGAGGGTGCTGTTCGGCGTGGTTATACTTGGGTGGTAGAACATCTACTGTTGTGCAACATTCCTTTCCCCCCCGACATCTTGATATTTGCACTACGAAATGGGACAACTCCCGAAATGGTTCAATTCCTCATTCGCAAGGCTGTCAGTATGCACTTCACTATACCCGAGAGGGTGGCCATGCTTCGTCTCGCCATCGATAGGCACGCCGAAGAAATATGTCGCGATTTGATGACGGCTTTTATCAAAGATGGCTGTTTTGCTGCATGTGACTCTGGAGTAAGCATGCCAATTCTGGAGGCTGCTGTTCGGCGTGGTTATACTTGGGTGGTGGAATATCTACTGTCCTGCGACATTCCTTTCCCCCCGACATCTTGGTATTTGCGCTACAGAGTCGATCAACTCCCGAAATGGTTCGATTCCTTATCCGCATGGGTGCTATTGTGCAAGTCGCGTTTGACGGGAAGAGCGCGCTTCATCTCGCTATTGACTCCGGGCATGTCGAAGGGACATGTTACGATTTGATGAAGGCCCTTGTCGAGGCAGGCTGCGATCTTGCCGCGCGTGACTCCGGGGGAAAAACAGTTCTGGAAGCTGCCATTCAACGTGGATATACTTCAGTGGTGGAGTATCTTTTGTCGCACAACCTTCGTTTTCCCCCAGACATCATACCGAGATCCATACGGCGACATGTAGCTCCTCGGATGATTCGATCCCTGGTTCGTAACGGTGCCAATGTACATTTCGTCCCGCCAGGAGAAGATATACACCCTGCCGCGAAGTATCGATTCCTCAAGGCAAAAACAACTCCAAAGGTTACCTTCACACGTAGACACCACAATTCCGATATGGTCGCACTCTTACCTCCCAATATCCAACCAGTCTTACGATGGCGACGCTCTGCTTTTAAGAGGATCATTGCTGGTATACATGCCACTGGCGTATCGTTCGGTAGGGATACTATACACCATCTGGTCGCAGGGTATGATGAATCAGCCTGCCTAGACGTGATCAGTAGTCTCATCGAAGCTGGTTTGAACCCTACCATCTGGAGTATGATCCTGGAGGCAGCTGTCGAGCGTGGGTACATCTCGGTGGTACAATGTTTGCTACAGCACAACTCGATTCCGGTTTCGTCAAGCATCCTATCGATTGCATTTCAGCACTCTTCCACTCCCCAGATGATCCAGCTTCTGCTTCACAGGGCTGAAAATGATAATGCTACGATTGGGTATGATTGGGATGTCTTGTCTGGACTCGTCTATGCGCCGTACACTGGAGAGAGCCGCTTGGAGCTCATCAGGATTCTCAACGAAGCTTCAGGCAGAGCAAAGCGTGCACTGTCTTCGGATCATGGGGATGAATCCGTCCATGTTGCAAAGGGATGAAGGTTTGAATAGTAGCCTGGTGGGTGTCAGGCTTACCTCCGGTGTGTACACCTAGGTTGAGTGTTCATATGTCCTGAATCAGTGCCAGGGATAATACACTTCCGATTAGAGGGTGTTCAGCGTTGAATTTCGAAAGATCGTTGCATTTGGCTTGGGTTTGGCAATTTACGGTATGGATTAGCAGTCTGAGCGTTTGGGAACAGAGGATCGATCACTATCCACTGATGTATTTGAAGGGATCTCCTTTCCGCTATTTAATGCTACCTACTTTTGCGAACAGGTTCCGATCGAGAAATTACTACGAACCTTTGAACGTTCTATCTGCTCTGTGGAAGATGAACCATTGAAGCCACAGTGAACGAAAGACAGTACTGCAAGAATACACAGCACAAGTCAGGACGCCCACCAGTCGAGAAGAAGACCTGGAAGCACAACCACCAGAAGCCTCGCAATAAGTGCGAGCGACATGGATAGCGACAGCGCGGTGGAAGGGGCTAGGATGGCGGGTGACCTCCCTGGAAGGCACGCAGGGCAGCCTAGATGGCGGACAGGACTAGGGACTGACTACCACAACCGACGACTACCTACGCTAACCGCCCGACTCCAGCCACCACAGAGACCCCTGCCACCGCCTGCCTCTCGCCTCTCCCTCACTGCCACAGCGGCAATGGAAGCCCAAGAGAAGCTCCATGCATTTCGTGTGCTTACGTGGGTCAGAGAGGTGTATTGGTGATGGTGGACTGTAACTAATGATTGTGCTACGTGGGATAGTGCATGTGTGGGCGAAAGCCCTTGGGCTTTCCGGCCCGAAG
>JBBPUD010000331.1:0-26823 GCA_038094475.1 Phylloporus aff. rhodophaeus
TGGCATTAAGTGCTGGGCAAGAGCACCGGCTATCACCCTCTTGCGCAGGGCGGTATTCAGGCCAGTGCCCTCCATACCCTGGGTGGCCCTCTGGTGTCACCTTCCCCTCAGAACGGCTAAACGTCACCAGGTTGCCTAGGGTCAGAAAGACATCCCAGGTCATGATACCGGTATAAAAGAATGCATTCTGGACGCTACGAAAGATTCCCATCGCGCGGGTGGGTGTCAACAGAGGGTGGGACAATAGCTGGGAGGAAATCCAAGGTTTGCCTCGAGGTGGGTGTCATATATAGCCATACGGAAGCGAGTTTTGTCAGTCAAATGACAAACATGATCCTGGAAATAATGAGATGCCATCCCGACCATCACGTAAATGGAAGAATGGCGCATTCTACCTGCGAACCAGAAACGAACAGGATGCGTTGTGCGGTGACTCTACAGGTCTTTGACCACACCCAGCATATCGTCAAAGGGCAGACCAGACAACGAACACCGTACTTTTGGGGATTCTTCTCAGTCATCGGATATACAGCTGTTCCGGATCAACAGGCTAAGGAAATACCGAACCGATTTGAGTGGGTGGAGGTTGGGGGGCCGAAATACACAGCACGCCTTTCCGGGTCAATCCAGAATATACTTGGCCAGAACACCCATTGTCTCCTCGTCATGAGGATATGCTTGCATGTTCAGACTGTGTATGATCTTAAAGTGAGTGCCAGCTCAGAACATGTTTGTTTTTCAGTTTGCGAATTAATCACTAACCTCACTGGTCTTCACCAACTGGGGTACAAAAAACTTGGTAGGTTCGTATGTCCGATTCCTACATACCATGGAGACTGACACCCGTGTAGAGTTGGACCATGCTACGTAGTGGTACACGATCGTCCCTATGACGGCATCCTGCCCATAGGAGCCTGTTGAGGAAAAAGTCCAAAGTTCCTATCACCCAACGCTGATTAATCGGAAATTTTCGGCGAACGTCTCAGCGCCAGTGGAGAAGATCGCGTTCATCACCAAGTAACCCCTCCTACACTTGACTTTTGACTTGACAAGCATCACTTGCAAGTATGTGTGCTTCTACTTCGTTTCACATGGTTCCATGTACTCCCCATTGCGGTAACTCACAGATCCATACTACAGATGTTATCGGGCTTCGGCTTCCTATTGTTACCTACTCTTCGAGTGCTCGGTATGGCAACCAGCGCACTTGCACGCTCAACTGTGGGTTCGACGGGTCCACCGCTGGTCACACTCGACTATGGGGCCTTCCAGGGATTCTATTCTCCAGGATCCACGGTGTCTTTCCTTGGCGTACCTTTTGCGCAACCACCGTGAGCTTGCGTCGCCTCCCTCCACTGCGTGTCTTACTGAACTGTATAGTCTGGGGGAGCTTCGATTCAACCTCCCAGCGCCCCCCAAGCCGTTCTCGGGCGCTCAAAACGCGACGCAGTTTGGAAATGCCTGTCCACAACAGCCCTTGCTCGGTCCCAACGAGACATTGCCTAGCAACCCTGGGCTCAATGGTCTAGGTCCATACCTCGCAGCATTGCAACCGCATAGCACCGTAGCCGCCTCAGAAGATTGTATGTTTTCATTGTGGTTTCACGTTCATTAGCTGAGATCAAATGTACAGGCTTGTACCTCAATGTCGTAAGGCCCGTAGGTGTCTCCGCCGGCGATAATCTCCCAGTTGTCGTGGTGAGCTCGTTTAGTTGCAATGCTCTGCGATGGGGCTCACTTCTTGCAGTGGATATTCGGCGGTACTAGCTATTAACTGGGCCCACACATCGAAAAGCTGATCTGAGTTTAGGCGCTTTCGAATCTGGGGACGCGTCAGGGTTTAACGGCACCCAAATCGTTTCCCGTTCGGTCGACCTCAAATCTCCGCTGATTTATGTCTCCTTCAATCACCGTTTGAATGGTTGGTTTTACTGATCGAACAACGTATTTGATGGCTGATAGAATCTATAGCCTTTGGCTTCCTTGGCGGTAAGGAAATGCAGGCGGCCGGCCTTGGAAACATTGGGCTTCATGACCGTGAGTCTTCCCGGCCTACGTATCCCATCTACTCAAGTCATGCAGAGCGCTTCGCCCTCGAATGGGTCAAGAAGTACATTTCTCTCTTCGGAGGAAATCCGGAACAAGTTACAATGTAATGTCACAGACTGAGCGAATCGGAGTGGAACTGAAATTCTGTTTTACCA
This sequence comes from Phylloporus aff. rhodophaeus, assembly GCA_038094475.1. Lineage (NCBI taxonomy): Eukaryota > Fungi > Basidiomycota > Agaricomycetes > Boletales > Boletaceae > Phylloporus > Phylloporus aff. rhodophaeus. Next base: position 2,205 of record JBBPUD010000331.1, read on the forward strand.
GATGGGGCCAGAGTTCAGGCTCTATTTCGGCATTGTTGCAGATGATCGCATATGACGGCCAACTAGAGGGCCTGTTTCGGGGCGCTGTCATGGTATGATTCGGTAGACATGCTTTAATATCTCTCGATATAACATTCACTCAGGAATCTGGTTCCGCAGTGCCGCTAGTTGGCATCACTAGTCCGCAGGCTCAAAACAACTTTGACTTCCTCGTGGAGAAAACTAACTGTACCTCCGCAAATGATGCATTGGACTGCCTTCGTCAAGCTCCTTACCAAGTCATTATCGATGCGGTCTTGGAAACCAGCCCTTTGCTTTCCTACAGGTCACTTAACACTTCGTGGCCGCCACTGGTTGACGGTGTCTTCTTGAAGCAGACGATCAGGCAGTCATTGCGTCAGGGTAAATATGCACACGTACGCTTTCTCAACTCGATTATCCATTCGTGATGGCTAACGTCTACAAGGTGCCAGCTATTCTTGGGTGTGTCGATGACGAGGGAACGTGAGTATTGAGATAGCCAACACATGACCTTGCACACAACTAACACTATTTTCCGACTAGGGTTTTTTCACTTGGCAGTCTCAACGTGACGTGAGGATGGCTTCAAGTTCTTACCAAGGTTATTTAGCTGATCCTATGACAAAACAGCACGGACGAACAATTCTTGGAGTACTTACAGAAAATGTTCGACACTTCATTTCTTCCTGCAGAACGACTAACAATGGTTGCACTATACTAGCTACCTTGGTGGAGCCACCGAGAGCGAGATCTATCAAGTCGGACAGCTTTACCCGGACAACCCTATCCTGGTGGGTTTCGAGCTCCGCTCCACCTGACGAAAACCGAACGTTGTTTCCAGGGATCTCCATACGATGTTGGAACAAATGACACTCTGAGGTGAGTTTGACCCTGTCTATGTTGCACGTCTTTCTCACCTGAAGTAGTCCACAATACAAACGGATTGCTTCATTTCAAGGCGACTTTTTCTTCCAACTTCCACGTCGTTACACTCTCGAACATCTTTTGCAAACACAAAACGTTTGGAGTTATCGTAAGTCTGAGCTTGAGATTATCTAGTTGTGTGGTTCAAGCCTTGGCATAGTTTGGAAACGGGACAAATTTATTCCGGGCATTGGTTCTTTTCATGGAAGTGATCTCCAAGAGTTTTATGACTTTACGGGAAAATCTGATTGGGTCGGCACCGACATACTTGGTGTGTACCTTTATGAAGACAACGAATCTGAACGATGACCATATTGCCAGTCAACTTTGCATACGCGCTGAACCCAAATGTTCCCAAAGGCGGCTATCCCCCTGGTGTAGTACTATCCCTGTTGTCCAACATTTCCTGGTCACAGTATACCCTTTCGTCACGCGAGCTACTGACGTTTGAAGATCCAAGTCTGCTTACGATCACGAAAGACACGTTTAGGGTTGTACCCATGGCGTTTTTGAATGATTTGCAAGCGGAATTGGGTCTTTGAGTAGACCAATGGCTGATCTATTGTACATACATAAATCTGTTAACCAGTATTCAACTACGCGGTGCACCGAAACAGCGGGAGGGACTCTCTACTTTTTATTGATTTCGGCACTGGTCCAAGGGTGTTTGCAACGTGGCAAGATTGCGTGTAAAGCACCACGAGGAGAAAGTGCAGTTAAACGTGGAGTCAAGGTTAACCGACTCGGAAGTTCGTTGATCTGCCTTGAATAGTACCACTAGCGACCTGCGGGAGCGGTCAGACATTGTACCACTGAGGCTTCGGGAGAGGTCTCACTGAAGTTCACCGCAGTACTCACTCCAATGACAAAATTGATTCACATATAAGTTAGAGAGCGGATCTCAGTTGGCTTGTATGTCAGCGCTCACCGGCAACCGCTCACTAGCCTGAACCGACTGGGACCCTGGCCTGACCTGAAGGCGCGGTTCCATGACGCATTGAGGGAACGATCACCCACTGGTCTATTTCGGAAGGGCCCTGGAACCTGGGCAGTGCAAGAGCTCGTATGAGGTTGGTGCAGACGTTTGGAACCACTGGAACCCGCTATTTGCAGTAAAAATTTCTAGCGATAGTTCGGAGGAATCACATCCTTGAAGCACTAAGCCGAAGACGCTGGCCATCTCGATATCAAGAACGTTCCAGAGGCTATTCTACCATGCCGTATTCGCGAGCTCGCAAGTCTGGACCGCACCGGTTTCACGTGTTGTGGGTACTTACCTATTCACGCCCATGCCTCGGAAAGGCATTGATAACGCCTGCCCAACACGAGGCCCGATGATAAAACCCTTGCGCCCCAGCGTTTTCGTCCGAGTTCCCAACACTCGACGATGGCCATCTCCACCCACGACTCCGAGCACTCGGCCCATCCTCCCCAAAGCCCCATCTCAGGCAATCCCCTTCCCCAGTATGGCTTTGGGTCTGAATTCTCATTCGATACCCTCATCCAAGACAATCCATTCCTCTTTCGTATCTATACTCCCAAGACCCGCTCGCAAATGTTTGACAATGCTGCCGAGCCCTACTTTGTCGGCCAAAAGTTTAGCGAGCACTTCACCCGAGCTGCTGAGCATCTCGAGGATTCCTTCGTTTCCCTCGGCGAGTCAGTCGCCTCTGCTTGCACATACCAGGACGTCGCACAGCACATGGACTGGACCCAGAGACATATGTCCCCGTTCATCTCCACTACTTTCAGCTTCGCCTGGGCCATTTGGGAAGCCACCCGTCGTTACCGGGTCGGTCTGAAACATGATGTTGAGATCGCTGTCATCGATGCAAGAATGCTCGCTGGCCAGGCAGCTACGGCGTTGGAACTGCTGCGGAAAGGCAACCCCAGGGAGTAAGTCTACCCGCTGCGTAGATCCTATTCATACTTACCCGCTCGATTATCTAGGAGGCATGTGGATTACTGGAAATGGTACAGATATGCGTTGGAATCGCAGGACGTTCTCGTACACGGAGCTATTCCCGCTCCAGCTGTTCTGGTCTCCGTCCCCCTTCTTTCCTTGATCGATAAGCTTCCATCCTACTTTTTACGCCAAGACCGTGATCCCAACTCGTTACCGTCCTCTTTGGACGCCTTGTCCTGGGATACCATGGAGCGGAAACCAAGTTTCCGCCAATTTTGCCAGGATATGTCTGACCAGTTTTTACGTCTCTCCCCTGAGCATCGCCTCCGCGATGCAACAGGAGGTTCTGTACGCTTGGCGTTGGCCTTTCTTAGGCCATGGTTCCACGGGGTTGTCACAAAAGACTTTTCGGAGGCGACTGACAAGGCTGGTACCCTCGCGTTTATGGTGGCGCAATGGCCTGCCCAATGGTGGTCGCGAGACCATCCTGAAATATGGACGGTCATCAGGTCGCTCGTCCAAGCAGTCGCCGAGGAAGTCAGGGAGAACCGGAAAGTGGATGTAGACCAGGAGGATCTCAAGTTGCAGCTTATCATTGCGGAGCACGAATGCGCCGGGAAAGATTATGAAGACACCGTGGTTTCGATTACTGGTCCCGCGAAGGACGATGACTTCAGTGGGGACTATGTGGTGGTCATACCCTCCCCGCCCGTCTCCCCGCCACCGCCGCCTACCCCACCCGCCGTCGTTCAATGCATCTATCCTGAGCCCACGGACTCGGCGCCTTCAATCTCTGGTTCAGAACCGGAGACGTTGGATGTCGTCCCGGCTACTCCGCCTGTGGGAAACCCGGAGAATCATCGCCCCTCCACGGTCATCGTTTCTCCCACCATCATCATACATCAACAGCGGCAGCAAGAGACGCCCCCTCCGGCGTTGGAGCCGCACCCTGAGCCATCTCCGCCGGACGACACCGCAAAGCTACAAAAAGCTCGGTCGCAGTCACTCGTGGAGACGGCGTCGTGTGTTATTACTGGCGTTCTCGTTGGTGCTGTCATCACGCTCTGCATCATCAATCTTCAGCGGCGCACCCTCATTTATGTCACCTGAGTGGTGACCATTGGGCTACGAAAGAACACGACATGCGATTAATATGAGTACCTGACGTTACTTTATACCGGTATTTATTATCGCGAGCCAAGCTCTGACTCTCTTGGTTGCTTGATATCTGTACTGTATGTAGTATGAGCGAAACCTCGACTTTTTTTCTTGGATGTCAATGCTGTTTTGTGTGGCGGTGCCGACATGGAGTCAGCCACGAACGTCTTGTCTCACCGGACTCAACTCGTCCTGACCGCAGTGTCAGCCTGCGTCGTTACTTCTACTTTATTCGCTGCCTACAATGCGTACAGTCGAAGAGAACGGCGAAAAGACCTCGATGAAGACGTTCTTCGTTCCATAGCCACGCATGAAGGAAGCTCAGTTCGACCCAACCACATCGGCCCATACAACGAAGACCTCGTTAAAGAGCAACTCGCGCGAAACTATGCATTCTTTGGCGACGAGGGCATGGCTCACGTCCGCGCTGGTTCGGTCGTTGTCGTCGGCTGCGGCGGTGTCGGTAGCTGGGCTGCGGTCATGCTCGTGCGGTCGTGCGTGCTCTGATGTGTCCCTTTCCCGTGTTTGACGTGTGTTTCGCAGGGGGGTATCTAGGATTCGGCTCGTTGACTTCGATTATGTGACCTTGTCGTCTCTGAATCGACACGCAACGGCTACGCTTGCTGATGTCGGCACACCCAAGGTGGCGTGCATTGAACGGACGTTGAGGCAGATTTCGAGCTGGGTAGACGTGGACAGTCGCGTGGAGATTTGGAGAAAGGAAGACGGTGGAAAACTACTAGAGGGCGCTGATTGGGTTATAGGCAAGTTCGGTGGTTTTCTACTCTTAGACATGAATTCATGTCCTGTCAAAGACGCCATTGATAATATAACGACAAAGGTGGATCTTTTGAAACATTGCCATGATCATAATATCAAGGTACAGTATATCCCGTCCGTTGGATGCAAGGTCTCATTCTCAGTTTGCAGGTATTCTCATCTATGGGCGCTGGCGCCAAATGTGACCCCACCCGGGTACAAATTAGTGACATATCTTATACGATCTATGATCCCCTTGCACGTTCTGTGCGGCGGAGACTGCGTATTCAGGGAGTCTCATCAGGTATACCCGTAGTCTATTCCACAGAAGTTCCCGGAGATGTCAAGCTGTTGCCATTGCCTGAAGAAGAGTTTCAGAAGGGCACTGTCAAGGAATTGGGCGTATTTGATGATTTTAGAGTGCGCATACTGCCTGTACTTGGTGGGTACTTGGTTGGCTGCTTTACTTGTTGCTGTTGCTCACCAAAGTTCCAGGTCCTTTGCCATCACTGTTTGGCTTGCACATAGCTACCTATGTGATCTGCGATCTGGCAAAAAAGCCCATTTTAAACCCCTTGCCCATTAAGAATCGCAGAAAACTTTATGAGCGTCTCCTTAGAGATTTGCTCAACCGAGAGTCAAAGCTAGTCGGCGAGCAGATCAAGTATGCGGGATTGCATTCCGGTTGTTCATACGAGTTAACCCCATACTCGCAATCTAGTAAATTACCAATTGACGAAGACGACGTCGCGCTACTATTCGAAGATCTGCACGTTGGCCGATCTATTGTGCCACCACACAACGTTCCTACTCGACCACAGCTGATCCGCTGGGATTTCTCGAAACCATTGGTTATAGAGAACTGTGTGGTGTTTGAGTTTGCGGAGGCGGAAAAACACTCTAGGGAGTGTCTCGGTGTTGGTCATACTAACGAGCGTCGACGCCCGGATGAGGTATGGGGTGATGAAGTACAGCGTATCGTCGACAGGAACACAGTCGAGATTGAAAAGTACCGCTCGTGGACGGGACTTTAGGGTACTTTTGTGGTTTCAATTGGGTAGTTAGACCATTGAACACGTGACTACTAGCTGTCTTGACCCTTCCACTCATCGCAACTTTGAAACTAATGGCGTACATCGCCGTGGACGCGGACGAAGTGAGTAACATGCGTCTCGGTTGCGACTGCGTACGACCATCATCTTTGTAGCGTCTTGAAGAAGGCCCAGACGGTCTCGAGTTCAAATGTGCGCAACAGTATCGGCAAGCGAGTGATCTTTTCATCCCTATTTACAGCATTCCTTGGTACACCTAATGCCGGAGCACAGTCTACGACCGACCGTGGTGCGTCTCTCTCCTCGAGTCCTGCGCTGAACGTGCGTAAATGTATGTTCGGCACAGGATATCTTACCGACCATACTGCGACATCCAAAGGGCCTGCTGGCTTTTGGGCAGTCGAATACTATCAACCCTATTTCGACGTCGACACCTCTACAGTTTTGAAGCGCTGTTACACGACAGTACTCCCGTTCTCTCCGTCTTACCACACCAGCCTCTCTGCCGGCTCCGACCTATACGGTCCTTTCTGGGTCTCTACGACTCTCATCCTGGCGCTTTTCCTTTCTTCTTCACTCGCCGCCAGCATCTCCAAGTATCTCTCTGCACCCGGTTCTGAGTATGACTATGACTTTGGGTTGTTGGGCCTCGCCGCAACGATCGTGTATTCATACACCTTTGGTGTACCAGTAGCTCTCTGGCTGGCTCTGCGGTATTTGGGTGTTGGTGAGTGGGGTATCGTGGATGCCCTCGGTGTGTGGGGTTATGCGCAATTCGTATGGATTCCTATCTCGGTCAGTGGTCTGGTTTGCTGCGTTGTTGGAGTACTCACAAATAAAAGATACTGTGTGTAATACCTGAATCCATTACTCGCTTGGTTCTCGTCGGCGTGGCTTTTGGTCTCTCTGGTTATTACCTTGGGGTCAACGTGTACCCGATTCTTTCCAGCGTAAGCCGATTCTTGACTCGATCGTACAAGCTTTGATCAGATTGACTTTGGCGTTTTAGGCTGATGCAAAAGCGACGCGTCTTTTAATCATTGTCGTCGCTGTACTGCATGCCGGCCTTGCGCTCACGTTCAAAGTACTCTTTTTTAGCTATTATGTCGTGCGTGACCTTAGCTCAGGAAGTGATCCGTTGCCGTAGTTTTAGATGAAACTCATTTGACGCTGTATTGAAGTATGAGCGTGAGAACATTGTCTATCCGAGTCCCCTGAGTCAAGTTGCGCTTGCCAACCCTCCGACAACATTCACGCGTATTTTGCAGGTGTCTCGCGTCCAACTATCACTATGGAGACGACTTCAACACTGGTAGATGGTGCGGATGGTCGTGTTGCTCTCGACCTGACAGAGCATCATGGTATGTATTATACTAGTAATACCAGACCGCGTCTTGAACGTCACTCATCCACAAATGCAGAACAACCCACCTCTGACAAGGTACAATTTGATATCGTTCTTCGTCGTCAGCGAACGCGCGCGTCAGGCAAACTCAAGCTCAAGGCAGTCCCTTCAAGGTTTTTAAACCTCACCGACGACTTTGAATTCGCCGGGTGGGGCTCCATTTTCAGAATCACGCTCTCTCAAGATGACCTCTTGCATGGTCATGATGAATTCCTTAAACTGCAGAACCAACGTGTTTTGGGCCAATTCACGGCAAGTGCGCTCGCTGCCAATGACATTCTGGGTGGTGTGTTCTACACGATCCCCAGCGTAGTTGCAATATCTGGTGTATAGTAAGTCCGTTTGTGTCCTGGGTCTTGGGTTGTTGACCCATGCTCCCCATAACTTCGAAGCTCACCTATTTCCATGTTTGTCGCTACTTTGACCCTGTTTCTCTGGCGTCCGATCATGGTTGAGTTAGGATCTGCTCTACCAATAAGTGGTGCACCTTACACCTACTTGTGAGTACTACCGCATGTTGAGCTTGTCAAGATATCGATTAGGGACGACTGGACAGGTTGAATGGGTCAACGAAATCTGTAGCACTCATTGGTGCAGCGCTTCTCCTCCTTGATTTCGCTGCAACTGCCGTTGTATCTGCCGCGACCGCGTGCTCGTACCTCGCTGGAGAGGTTGGCTTGCCGTTTCCACTCTACATCGGAGCCTTTCTCGTATTCATTCTCTTTACCGCGGTCAGTCTTATGGGACTCAAAGAAAGTGCAAGAATTGCGAGCGGCGTACTTGCGTTTCATGTGCGTAACAATTTTTTTTAACACACTCAGACTAATCTGCGGTGTATGAGCAGCTTCTCACAATGCTTGGCCTTGGGATTGCATGTATAGCTGCGTGGGCTTCCACTGGAACTATCCAACTCCGAGAGAACTGGCTGGCTGGTCAAGAGGGGCTATCCTCATCCACATCCGTTTTTAAACAGATCTTTGATGGCGCATGCATCGGTATGCTAGGCCTGACCGGGTTTGAATGTACGGCTATTCCGTGGTCAGGGTTTTAGTGTAAACTCTCGTTGCAGGTTCTCCGGCTTATGCCGCCAAGATGCGGCCAGGAACTTACCCAAAAGTTTTGCGCAACCTTCACATCTCGGCCGTGATCCTGGGTCCTACGACGATGCTATTCGTGCTAGCATTGCTTCCGCTGAACGTGCAATCGCAAGAAAATGTCCTCAGCTTATTGGCCCAAAAGGTTTGACTTGGTGCTTTATAGAGATGGGTGACGATAACAGGTGCCATAGGTAGCTGGACGTTGGCTGCGTATTTGGGTGGTGACAGATGCGGTGATCGTTCTTTGCGCAGGGGTTCTCACCGGTAAGACGGGGTCTACCCTGTCGTCATCTCGTTGCTGATGACGATCCGGATAGGTATAACGAGCGCTTGTGAACTCCTAGCTGAGTTAGCCTGTGATCATGTCCTGCCTCGCACATTCCTGGCTGCGCTTCCATACACGGGCGCTCTGTATATTTCAATACTATCTTTTGTTGGTTTTAGCGGCGCCATTTATGCCAGCACTGGTGCGAATTTGATCGTTGTCTCGAAGATGTAAGTGCTCTACTACGCACCATTCTAATATGCGAGTGGTTGATCGTACGGAACAGGTTTTCTGTTGTGTGGCTCGCTGTAATGAGTCTATTCCCTCTTTCACTTGTTCTGCTGCGTTTTTCCCGACCTCGTCTTCAACGCTTGTCGCGGTGCTCGTCGGTCAGCGTGATCGGCGCTATTCTCGTGTCGATTGCAGTATTTGCGGGAAATATTAGCATTGATCCGACCATTGCTGGGTACGTCATTGTGCATGGTGTGAATTCAACCAAACATTGACGTGACTCGAGTTGGTTTGCACTCTACTTTCTCGGATTGCTTGCTCTCTTTTCGATCACAGACAACAAAGTGGCTATCCTCCGCTGGGCCTACTGGGTCTATGACCAAATCCCACTCTTCCACCGCCTGAAGTGGACAAGGAATTGGGGAGGTGTTTTGATTCGTGTAATGAAGCGACTCAAAAAGCAAGAAGTGTGTCTGTTGGTGAGGACTGATGAGGTATGAACAAGTCAGTCTGGCGGGGCTTTGCTGATCTCTCGACTAGATCAATCAACTATTCAACATGGTCTTGTATGTTCAACAAAACGAGGAAACTTCGTGCCTGAAGATTGTCCACTTTCATGAGGGGATGGTGCCTTCAGAAATGGAGGCCAATGTAAAAAGTATGTGATTTTTCATTCAAGCATATGTGACGCCAGAGATCACGTCCATTGTATAGTCTTGGACGAAGCTTTCCCAGAGATCACTATTGATTTGGTGCGATGATTTTTTCCTGAGACAAAAATGCACAACTCATGACGGCCGTAGATGCTTGTCGAGGGTACCTTTAATCCACAGACTGTGACAGCTCTCGCTCATCGTCTTCAAATCCCAACGTCGATGTTCATGTGTTGTCCTGGCCCCAACTTTCCGTATCACGCCTCTGATTTTGGGGCGAGAATCATCAGCCTATAGGCCTGCCTATTTTCTTCTGACATCACATCCCTATTTATTTTTTCAGACATTGATGATGAGGAAAATGCAGAGGTGCTCGATAAACGTTGGACTTATAAACTTTGTAGATTGCTCCCCTTTTCTCAGTATCCATGTATGTTATTTCGTTTAACATTCAAATATTGTAGAACATGACATTCGACTTATCAGACTCGAGGGAACATGTATACCACTGCACAAGATCTAAATAAGATCTACCCGAACATCGAAAGGGGTCGTAGATGAGATGCGTGGAACTTAGGCCAGCCTTTATGTTCACACGCCACTACCACTACCACTGACTACTACCACTGACTACACACAGTGACCGTTCAATCGCAGGTAAGTGGCAGGTATACCTATTCTGTCATACGTACAGGCTTCTCATTAGTGACCTCACTGCCAGGCTAAACATAGTACATGAAATATTTGGGTCTGGCCAGTCACTGAAATGGACGCTAGTGGGGGCCAGCGCTGCTGGTGAGCCGAACCATTGAACTGGCGGAGAAGAATCCGTGCATACCTTGATTATGACCAGCTCTCACTGTCCCCTAGGCAGCATACCCAACTCCGACCGGAATTTGTCTTGTGCTCGGCGTATGGAGACTGCTTTTTAATAATCAGTGAGATCTTTACATGTTATATATCAGCAAGTGATCATAGATAATTCGACAGGACATTTCCGTTCCGCGGTAATTCTCGTTCAGATTTCTGTGCTGGTTCATAACAACCTTCGATTAAGTACAATAACAGGAAGTAAACTATTACACATGGATCATGTCGCCCAAGCCCCAGGTCAGACATAGCGTGGTTACGCACTGACCTGTCCCAGAAACGTCAGAAACGGATATTCTGGCCAACACCATGGACGGACAGTTGGCCCAGCGGAGAAGCATTGGGTACACACCAAGCCTACCCTGTTTGGTGCCTGTGTGGCTCGCCTATATTCCCACTGTCCCGAATTCTCGACAGAATACCTCGGGACTCCGACGGATTCGAAATCACAAGATTCGAGATCCGTGTGCTGTGCCCGCCGTTTAATGATTCATGAGCGCCTGGCTTATCAGCAGGTGATCATGGACCATTGGTTTAACAGGATGGACACTTCCTTCTAATTCAAGGCTTCTACGGAGTTCTCGTGCGGATGATGTTTGCGGTGGCTTTTATATTTTTGACAACCCGGCAAGTCCCGTGCATCACGGGCTAACCAGGTCCACTAAGAATCCATCGATAAACCAATCCGACTACGACCGCCGTTGTTGAGCTGGATGTAGATTTTGGGAGCACCCCATTTTATTTCGCTCTCCGAATTCATGAGCTCACTTTCAATCATTTGAGCCGCAGGTCGCAATGGTGTCATTTGTAAATGTCCTTCTTGGGGACCAGCCACGAGGTTTGATTCAACCCGATGAAGAGCTTTACGCCCGGAAAATGCCATCATGGAAGGCAGTTTAAGGGTCTCCATGGGCTTTCGAGTCGCAGCTTTCCTCCCCACCCCCACGGTACGCTTCCCTCAATATGCATCACTCGAGTTCTAATAGTCTGATGCTTTCCATGGCGTCTACCTTTTAGCTTTAAATGTCGCTCAACGTTTTCCAACAAGTCTTCGCTTTATCTCTTGCGTCCAACCTGGTTCATGATCTCAAAGGAACCCAGGATACCCTTCAAAAGGAGCTCCAGCACAGGTTATCAGTCACTCTCCCGAAGATCGACCCCGAGTGGATAGTTGTATGGGGACCTGTTGTGTGGAAGCACGATCCAAACAATGCTGACACTGGTCCTGACAACTCATGGTACATAGCACTTCATCCACGCCTCCGGTTTGAGGATGGCGCTATTCATCCGACCTACGTTATCGCTATTGCTGGCACTCCGCGCGAGTCCTTGTTTGTGTGGTATTTCGAGAACTTCGCAGTGGACACCGTCTCCGATTTTAACGCCTGGGTGGCTGGGGGTATTCAGAACCCACCAGTCGTCATTCCTTCCAAGGACATTAAACCAGGTGGTGCATACATAGCGACAGGAACGGTGAACACAACGCACTTGCTGCTCACCACCAAACCCCCTGAGGGTGCCGCTTTCCCAAGCAAGACGCTCCTCGAGTTTGTCGCCGAGGCCAGCAAATCCAAGTTGGCGAGATTTATCACGACAGGGCACAGCCTCGGTGGTGCTCTTTCTCCCTCCCTCGCTCTTGCTCTTGTCAGGTCCAACACCATCCACACCGACAATACTCTGACCTATCCTACCGCAGGGGCGAGTCCTGGGAATGTGGAGTTCACTGCCCTCTCGCAGGAAACACTCCCACCCCGCAAGTTGGACGGGGCGCCTAGCTACCAGGGATGGAACCTCAACCTGGTTAACACGCTCGATATCGTACCTCAGGCTTGGGCTTCTTTCTCCTACGTTTCCCAGCAGCAGAACTTATTCAACATTCCAACCATCTATGGCAAGCCCACACTTCTCTCGGTTCTTGCCTTTGTATTGGTTGCTGTAGCATGGTCTAGGTCCTCTGGGGCGGTGTACAAGCCCCTCCTCAGCCAGTACTTTAGCGGTCCCCTTCCCCCTACCACGCCGAACAGCCTGAAGGAGTTCATCAGCATCGCCAGCAACCAGCATGTTGCGCTTTACATCGAAGAAGTTGGGATACCTATTCCAGTGCTTGAGAGGCCTGCGATTCTCAATGATGGCATCACCCAAAAGACAGAGGAGGAGATCTTATACAACTACCCTGTCCTTCTCGACTTGGAGTGGGCATTGGAGCACCCACAGAAAGTCCATGAGATCGAAGAGGGTATCGAGAAAAATCCGGAATCAATACCTTACTTTGGTGACGTTGAGTAGGGACATGCACGTGTATGACAAGTTTGGATTCATCGTTCATGATGTACCTGTAAAGTAGTCGAGATGGGGAGTGTGTAGTATTCTGCCCAATTGTACGAAGCTTACGCGTCACCTAGACATCATTAAGCAAGCTGTCCAACTAGTGTGATGAGGGGACCAGCTGGTGTGTACAAATGAAACAGCAAGAACTTCATTTCTTTGAGAACCAACTAGTAGATGCGAGTGCTGGTCATGACTCGTTTTGTCTTTCGAGATCAGTGCAAGATGGTGATATGAGTGCAATGTGAATAGATTATGTAAATACTGTATAGTTTTATCTGATGTAATCACTTCGCACAATACTAGATGGGAAAAAGATGATACTTCACAACAAGACGTGTCAATTTTGGATTTTTTTAGGGAACTGCTAAAACAGTGATGTGACCCAAGCACCAAACAAAACGTAGTATTAAAACGTAGTACGTGAAACACTGGGGTCCAGCTAGTCTCGTAAGCCAGCCGTTTTTGGTCGTCCGGAATTCTCCATTGACCAAAACAGTCTGGTGACTTTCGGTCATGAACACCCTAATTACGAGACTAGGGTCTTGCCTGTCATGGAAACAATAGAAGGGCCAGCACTGTTGGTAAGTTGAACCATTGACCTGGAAAAGAGGAATCTGTCCATATCAAACCGTACCCGACTCCGACCGGTGAGATCTTTACCTGTTATACATTAGCAGGTGATCATAGGTAATTCGACAGGACTCTCCGCTCCTGGGGTAATCCTCATTCAGATTTCTGTGCTGGCTCATGACAACCTAACCTTCGATTAAGTACAATAGCAGTAAGTAAACTGTTACACATGGATCTTGTCATTGAAGAGCCAAGCTCAGGTCAAACATAGCGCAGTTACGCACTAACCTGTCCCAGAAACATTAAAAGAAGATACTCTGGCTAACGCCATAGTAAGATGGACAATTGGCACAGCAGAGAAGGATTGTGTATATATCAAGCTCACCCTGTTCGGTGCTTGTGTGGGTAGCCCATGTTCTCACTGTCGCGAATTCTCGACAGAATACCTCGGGACTCTGACGGACTCAAAATCACAAGCTTCAGGGTGTGCTGTGTACAAAATTTTTTTTTAATGATTCAAGAGCACCTGGCTTATCGGCAGGTGATCATGGACCATTGGTTTAACAGGATGGACACTTCCTTCTAATTCAAGGCCTCTGCGGAGTTCTCGTGCGGATGATGTTTGCGGTGGCTTTTATATTTTTGACAACCCGGCAAGTCTCATGCCTCCCAGAACGTCACTAACCCGGTCCACTAAGAATAAATCGATAAATCAGTCCGACAATGACCATTGTTGTAGACTCGGATGTAGATTTTGGGGAGCACCCCGTTTTATTTTACTCTCCAAGTTTATCAACTCATTTTCAATCGTTTGAGCCACAGGCCGCAACGGTGTCATTTGCAAATATTCTTCTTGGGGACCAGCCACGAGGTTGGATTCAATCCGATGCAGAGCTTTACGCCCGGAAAATGCCATCATGAAAGCCAGTTAAAGGGTCTCCATGGGGTTTCGAGCTGCAGCTTTCCTCCCCACCCCCACGGTACGCTTCCCTCAATATGCACACTTAAGTTTTAATGGTTTGACACTTTTCTATGGCGTGTCTTTTAGCTTTAAATGGAACTCAACGTCTTCCAACAAGTCTTCGGTTTATCTCTTGCGTCCGGCCTGGTTCATGATCTTAAAGGAACCCAGGACGCCCTTCAAGAAGAATTCCAACACAGGTTGCCGATCATCCTCGAGAGGATCAACCCCGAGTGGAGAGTTGTATGGGGACCGGTTGTGTGGAAGCACGATCCAAACAATGCTGACACTGGTCCTGACAACTCATGGTACATAGCGTATCATCCACACCTCCAGTTCGAGGATGACACTACTCATCCGACCTACGTTATCGCTATTGCTGGCACTCCGCGCGAGTCCTTGTTTGTGTGGTATTTCGAGAACTTCGCAGTGGACACCGTCTCCGATTTTAACGCCTGGGTGGCTGGGGGTATTCAGAACCCACCAGTCGTCATTCCTTCCAAGGACATTGAACCAGGTGGTGCATACATAGCGACAGGAACGGTGAACACAACGCACTTGCTGCTCACCACCGAATCCCCTGCGGGTGCCGCTTCCCCAGGCAGGACGCTCCTCGAGTTCGTCGCCGAGGCCAGCAAATCCAAGTTGGCGAGATTTGTCACGACTGGGCACAGCCTCGGTGGTGCTCTTTCCCCCTCCCTCGCTCTTGCTCTTGTCAGGTCCAACACCCTCCACACCGACAATACTCTGACCTATCCTACCGCAGGGGCGAGTCCTGGGAATGTGGAGTTCACTGCCCTCTCGCAGGAAACACTCCCACCCCGCAAGTTGGACGGGGCGCCTAGCTACCAGGGATGGAACCTTAACCTGGTTAACACGCTCGATATCGTACCTCAGGCTTGGGCTTCTTTCTCCTACGTTTCCCAGCAGCAGAATTTATTCAACATTCCAACCATCTATGGCGCACCTGCACTTCTCTCAGTTCGTGCTTTTGTCTTGGTCGCTGTAGCATGGTCTAGGTCCTCTGGGGCGGTGTACAAGCCCCTCCTCAGCCAGTACTTCGATGGTCCTCCTCCCCCTGCCACACCGAACAACCTGCAGGAGTTCATCAACATCGCCGGCAACCAGCATGTTGCGCTTTACATCGAAGAAGTTGGGATACCCATTCCAGTGCTTGAGAGGCCTGCGATTCTCAATGATGGCATCACCGAGAAGACAGAGGAGGAGATCTTATACAACTACCCTGTCCTTCTCGATTTGGAGTGGGCATTGGAACACCCAGAGAGTGTCCACCAGATCGAAGAGGCTATTGAGGGAAATCCGGAATCGATACCTTACTTTGGCGACGTCGAGTAGGGACATACGCACGTATGGCACGTTTGGATTCATCGTTCACCATGTACCTGTAAAGTAGTCGAGAAGAGGGGTGTGTAGTATTCTGCCCAATTGTACTGCATGTTTTCAAATCATGTTTAAGTTTGAATGCGCTAATACGCTGGAAGGCTTCCCACGCATCACCTAGACATTACCCATTACATGGCTCAAAAGTTGCACCCGCAAGCTCAAAGGCTACGCACAATTATTGTCACAATCCCTATTATCGGCGCAACTGCATGTGCGTTGGTGACACATTCACAACTGCAAGCGAAATGTCTAATAACCATATCAACGCGGACTTGCAACAGATGTCTTGTATGAACGGCTTGTGCACGGAAAGCCACAGAGGACTCTACCTCCGCATCATGCTGCTGGAACCGGACAGCACGAGCATATGCCGGATAAAAGGACGGAAAAAGTCGGGACGCGTAGCGACTCATGAAATGGAGTAATGGTGAATGTTCTATGATTTGTGAAGAAAACGGAGCCGACATCTCTAAGTAACATGTACTCGCACGAGTGGCAACATTCCCTGGCTGGGAGGTCGTGGCATCTTCCAAGGTCTACTTGGCCTCCGGTGGTTGTGTTATAACGCGGGTGCCAGGTACACGCGCAGGATTGAATGAGCGGTCGCAGTCGGCATAGGCAGCACCCATGCCAAACCCAGACGAAAGCGCGATGGGCCAAGTACGTCCTAGAGGAAATGAGTGGACTGAACCTGTCACAGGAGCGGAGGAGCATACTTCGGAAGAGAATGACAGAGGCAACTACGCCAACGCCAAAGCCTACACCACTGGAGGCGAGTCAACAACTAGACAAGGAGAACGGCGGGAAAGACACACGTTTTGACCAGCAGATCGGCCACTTCGGGGACGTTTAGTGATCTAGGAACGTATAAAACAGCAAGGAGACATACAACACCGGTCGTACTATCATAAAGGTAGTCAGTACAGTCATTCAATCGAAATAGAACAAGACAAGCCTACCTTTTGGCTGACGATGTTCTCGCTCGACGTTGGTTGGGACATATTGAGAGACAAATACGGATCAACAAAGTGTATTGGTACGCGTTGCTAATACAAGTCCTCGTATGCGCAGCCGACCTCTTTGTCCTTCACCATCATGTCCTCGCACCAATCCCCAATGGTTGCGATCCCGAAAAAGACCACTGATGAGGTCGACTGGACATCACCAATTCGTAATCTAATCGCAAAGTCTTACGGTGAGAACCCAGACACATACGTGCAGGAGTGTCAAACACTCCAACGGTGCAGACAGGATGCGGTCAAAGGTGCAGGAAGCGACGTAACCGGTATGCCCACTGTCCTTACCCTCATCACCCACCGTTCATCTGATTCACAGGCCGCGATCTCCTCTACAAGTACTTTGGCCAACTCGAACTCCTCGAGCTTCGCTTCGCCGAGATTCGTGTCAATTTCTCCTGGCACGATGCCTTTACCAACAAGGTTACAACGCAAACCTCCATTGCCTTTGAGAAGGCCTCCATTCTCTTCCAGATCGCTGCTACACACTCCGCTATCGCCTCATCTCAGATTAGGTCGGATCCAGAGGGCTTGAAGCTTGCGTTCCACTACTTCCGGACTTGTGCTGGCATGCTCACATACATAAACGAGAACTTTCTACACGCGCCGTCGACAGATCTCAGTCGCGAGGTGATCAAGTTCTTAGTTGGTCTTATCCTTGCTCAGGCAACCGAAGTCTTTCTCGAGAAATGTCTGCAAGAGAAGAAAGCGAATACCCTCGTGGCAAAGATTGCATCTCAGGCTGCTTCGATGTATAGTTCTCTCTCTGAGGAAGTAAAAGACTTTATGGGAAAGGGTATCTTTGATCGAAATTGGGTAACACTCGTACAGGTAGATTCTAGATCCATGTGCTAGGCTGTCCGTCTCAACATCTTTCCAGATTAAATCCAAGCTATTCGGTTCGCTCGCTCAATTTTACCGTGCTCAAGTCGACAATAAAGCGGGCAACCACGGTGATTCCCTCGTGCGCTTTACTCTCGCAGAGACCCTTGCCAAAGAGAGCCACCGTTCTGCACAATCATTCTCAACCCTTTGGTCACACACCTCACCAACACTACCGGCTGACGCTGGGACGTCTATTCTCGAGCGCACGAAATCTCATCTCCAAGTCTGTACCGACCGCAAGAACGAGGCTCAGCGTGACAACGATCTAATCTATAACGCCGTCCTCTCATCCCCTGATTCCCTTCCCAACATTGACAAGGCAACAGTGGCGACTCCTATCACTATCCAAGAGGTCTATAGTGCACCTGAAGTCCAAAAAATCATTGGGCAAGACATATTCGTCAAGCTTATCCCTCTAAGTGTGCATGAGAGCGCAAGTGTATACTCCGAGGAGAAGGCCAAATTGGTTCGGAAAGAGGTGGAGAATGCAGAGAGCGCAGAAGTCGAAGTGCGCAGCGCATTGGAAGCCACAGGAGTACAAGAAGGTCTTGGGCGATTTAAAGCCATGGCGGAGGGAGGAGTTGGTGCTGCAGACGAGATCCCACTGGAAGTGCGACGTTGGAAAGAAGATATTGGGGTTATGGAAGACCAAGAAGGCGTCGACGCGCTCATGCGCGAGTTGACCCGTCTCAAGGACACCGTAAAATCGGAACTCGAGTCCATCTCACGCGATTTGGATGTCGAATCACGCGAATGCGAGATGATGAGGGTCAAGTACGATCATTTGTGGACACAAGAACCCTCTGCATCGCTAAACAAGTCCCTGAGACAAGATCTTAAATCTCACTTGAGCGCCCTCGAGGCAGCCGCGACCTCTGATGGCCAAGTCTACGCAATCTGGGACACCATCAAGGGCGACATATCTCTCATACTGTCGTCTGGTCTAGAAGAACTCTTTCGTGCGAGCGTACAGATCGACGGCGCCAGTGCAGGGAGCTTGTTGGACTTGGACCTTGGCTCAGAAACGCGTGGTGAGCAAGAATGCGAACGAATCGGACAATATACGGCCGAGATAGAAGAACGACTCGGAAGAATAAAGAAAATAACATATGAACGAAACGAAGTTCTCAAAGACCTTAAAGAAAAGGTAATTTGGCTTTGACGCGCTGGCGTTGTGACTCACTGTGTTCAGATTCAAGCGGATGACGTTTCACATCTTCTCCTTCTCAACCGTCGTAATAGTGGTGTTGAACCCGCTTTGTTCGCCGCTGAGCTTGAGAAGTTCAGACCATACCAGCAACGGCTAGCCGCTACCGTGCATCACCAACAGATCACTCTGCAGGAAATCCAAAGTTTGTGGAAGAGTCTACGAGACATTGCAGGCCGTGGACCTGGTGCGAAGAGATGGGAAGAGCGAGAAAAACGGAAGAAAGACGACACCCGACGCATCTCACGTTCACGCGATGGTTACATGGAAGTCCGGGATGGATTGACGTGGGTTCATTCACCACACTTATGTTAGTCCACTGCTCACAGTTGTGATAGCAAGGGATTGCAATTTTACAACCAACTTGCAGAGTTAAGTACGGCACTCTCGCGCAACGTGAAGTCTTTCGCCTCGGAAAGACGTTCTGAGCGTGAGAAGTTAGTGGGCCAGGCAGAAGTACAACTACGGTTGTCGAAGCCGCCTGCTCCTCCGACCGCTGTTAAACCTCCAGTTCCACCGCCGCCTCGTCCACCGCCTTCTATCGAGGCCTCATTTGCGTCAATGAGTTTGCAGAGAGGGACGAGCCCGCCGGCTATGCCTTCCCAAAGGACGTCGCACACGGCTCGTATTTCCTCTGCTCAGCCTCAACGGCCTGTGTACGTCCCCCCACCTCCACCGCAGCTACCGCGCAGTTCATATCAAGTACTAAGCACACCCTCTGATCCATACGCCAGCCTCGGGTTGTTGGGCTCGTCTCAGTACACTGCTTCGCCCCCACCATCTGTTCCCCCTCCTCCACCATCCGTACCTCTGAGACAGCCGCCGTTGCTCCCGCCGTCCCCTCCGCAACTTCCCCGTCCATATGGCCCCACTGGGTATGGAAACAACACGGCGTTTCCTCCACCCCCACCGCCCACGCAATATTCGTCTCCTCCCCCTCTTCCGAGCACAGCTCCCAAACCACCGACTCAGTACCAAACCATGCCACCTCCACAGGGTTATAATTCTCAGTATTATCCACATTATGGACGCTAGGATCCCGAGGTTCACACCGGTGTATAGTGTGATATTATTATAAGGCGCAGACGGATAGACACTTGAGGATTTCATTGTTTTTTTTACTAGTCAATATATAAGTTAACGCAAAGGATTCATTCAGTGGATTCGGTCTGTACATACATACAACATAGCTCTAACTCGCAGAACCTATATAAACGGCTGACTATCACTCCGAAAGCTCGCCGACCGAACTTGATGGCGGCCACTGTCGGTAGAACCAGCATAACACCATACATCGAAATCATAAATTAAGTGTCGTACAAGAAATCTGAATTCAGCCATGCACAAAAGGTAAACAGGTGGGCACAAGCCTGAATATGATACAAGCTTGAACACAGGACATAAGGGGAAAACGGGAGGTATACGTCAGCGCTGTATCGTACACAAGCCACTGGAAGAAAGGCCAGCATCATTACATGTATAGATTGTCGTCAAAGGCGAGCGGAAACACACCTCATCGAGAAACACAGCGCTCAGATTCCGATATGCACAAACACGATGCGCTTCTCCAACGAAACTTCGTCAGCAGTCTCCACCGAAGCAGTATTGAGCGCTGTAGCCGCGTACGCGAAGTCAAGCACAGGGCGTTTGAACATTTCCTGGTAAAACCGAGTGACGACTTGATGCGCGACTGCGTCATCCACCCTCCAGAGCGTCCCAATCACCCCATTGAACCCTGCAAACTGCATCCCAGCTGCGAGGTGGAGCACTTCATCCGGCGTCGACTCGTCCCCGACCGCCGTGTGACATGCAGACAAGAACGCAAAGTCGGAACTTGTGTAGCGTTCATGGATAATACGCATCAACGTGAGTTTGCCATCTCCCATCGCGAACCAGGAATCAAACGGCTTCTCAGGGTGCTGCGCACCGTGGCAAGCAACGTGGACCCAGCGGTGGTCGCGGAACGCTTGCACGGCACCTTCGATAGTGGCCGCACCGCCAGCGACGGTTTCGAATTTCACGTCGTGGGGCATACCTGTTTCGTGACGGATCCGACTGAGTTCGCGCTCAACCTCTGGCAGCTCGCCGAGATTTGTGTCTACGCTCGGTCGGCCCTGCCCAATAGCTGCAAATGACATCGTTTCCGCTATGCCAGTGGTATCGCGCGCCTCCTTTTGAGAACGGAGACGATCGCGGGCGCGAAGGAGGGCTGAGAGAGACGGAGCGTAGGAAGAAACGTAGATATCCATGAGATTCTTCTCGGTTTTCCGATGGGGACCGGCTGCATGGAATGGGAGAGACGTGAATTTCGAAGTTGGGCACCACCAGATCCGCGCACCAGGAGGGAGCTGAACTTCGTTTTGCAGGACGGAGACAATCGGTTCGACAACGGATGACCACAAGTCGCGCAACACTTCCTTCACATAATATTCCCTATTCCTTCCATAGGCATGCGCGTCTAGGGTAAGCTCCAGTAATTGGGAACGTAGTTGGTTGACATCGGCGAGAGAACAAGACAGGTCGAGGTGAATAGGTGGGCGAGTATGGAGAACAATGAGAGCATCACACGAGTACTCGCTTGCATTCACGATGATGACAGGACCCTGTTCTGCAGCTCGTTGAAGGTCATCGAAGTGAGGCGGTAAAAGGAATCGCGAGAACCCATCCAGACGGCGAATACTGTCTGCTACAGACTGCCATTCTTCTTGAGTCTGCCAGTACGGATTCGTGCCGCCTCCACCTTCTTGGGCATAGTTCTTTAAGTCTGCACTCAAACGTGCGAACTACCACGACGTTCCAATGTGGCGATGGAAATATCAAAGCGAGAAAGTTGATTCCACAGGATTCCTCGGCCTTGCTCTAGAAGCTCCACAGCCATCTTGAAGTCTCCATCCATTACAGCACATGAGAAAGCATTATTGGCTATGTCTGCCACCCTTTCTTGCATTGTCTCATGTCTGGAGTCAAGTGAAGAGTTAAGGGAAGTAAAGTAGTCCAGTGTGTTGAGTAATGTTTCATAGGCTTCCAAAACTGAGGAGTGGTTATGCTTTTTAGCATCCTCAACCCAATCCTGCACTGCTTTCAACAAATCCAGTGAAACTGCTAGGCCACAACCCTTCAATAGCCTGTAAATTTGAAAGGCCTTATCTGCTGATGGAAGTGGCTCATTCTCAAATCCTTGAAGGTTTGATGAATGAAATTGAAGGATGGTTGCTGCCAACTGGCTAACAACAACAGCAAAACTAGGATATTGAACTGGGTGGACATTCAAGGCTTCCTTGAGCAAATTGATTGATCTAATCATGTCATGGTGGTTTCCTATTCTTGTATAACAATCCTTCAGTGACATTGCAAGATTTTGAAGAGCATTCCCATAAAGACTGTGACTTGACAGACATAGTTCTAAGTGTTTTTCTTCAAGCTCAATGTCGGAAAAAGCCTTGGGGCCATAACAATGCCACTGGATTAAGATTGTTTACAACTTCCTTTAATGGCATTACGGTGGCCTTTTGATGGCCTTTTTATGGTTTTTTGTGAGAACATACAACCATATTTGAAAGGTATGGCATTGAAATGCATGGTCATGGGGGGAGATCTCATTAAGCCACATTACACAAACAAATAATGGTCCGAAACTTTTTCCAACAAATGGCCTTATTTAGGTCAGCAAGGTCCCCTTGTCTTCAAAAACATTGAAGTATATATGCTGCAAGACATCCAAGAGCTGTAGAATATGCTGGATCATCTGTTGGGCAAAGATTAAATCTTCTTTCACTCATTTCAATAGCTCTATTCAGGTCCACCATATTTCCCTACACCAAGTGAAGTTCCCACAGGGATAATGCAAGTTCTCCAAGAGCTCTTCCATGATCTGAGTGGCCTAATGGACATAGTTCAAGCCATTTTTCTTCCATTGCTATAAGCCTGTTTAGATCTTCTCTTTTTCTTTGAATAAGATAATGTTTCCATAGGTCTATTGCAAGTTCCCCAAGAGCATCTGCATGTTCTGGGTGGCCCAATGGACAAAGATCAAGCTGATTGGCTTCAATGGCTCTGTTAAGATATGCAATATTGCCACTTTGAATGTAATGCCTTGAAAAAACAAGTCCAATATCTTTCAGAACATCAATATGTTCTGTGTGGCCTAATGGGCATAGATCTAATCTTGCCAGGTTCACTTCAATATTTGTAGATGTACAAGCAAGGTTTTTGCACAGCCATGTGAAATCATATAGCCTTTGATCATATCTTGCTAGTTCTGGTAGACAATTGTGTCCATCTTGTACAATCTTATGCATGTATTCAATGTCTATAAACTATACATAACACAAGACTTACCAGGGAATTATTTGCCTTGCATGTCATGGAGATGGTTGCAGGACTACTAGTAGAAAGTCCAGGAACATTGCCTAATATATTATTAGCACTTCAATAAAGATCAAAAATTTGGCTTACATTGCCACTTGTTGACAGACTCTAACAAGCTAGACACACTTGTAGCTATCTGACCACCCAATGGCAGTCTGTCCCATGTGGAGGTAAGCTCCTCTGGATAAACATAGATAAAGACCAGAACAGGCATAGAGGGTGGTGCAGAGCTATGGAGAAAAAATAAGCAGGAAATGGTGATATATCTGCATGTGGTGCTCACAAGAGAAAGGGATGGTTCCATGTTACTGTCAGTCCATCCACTGATTGCTTTCCTGAACATGTCACTTTAGACATAGTACCAACACAAACAGTGACATGTATGTCTTGTTGTGGAAGTGGGGATAAGAGGGATAACTGACTGACTAAATAAAAGGAATGAGAATATGCAGTCATGCAGGACAAAAACACACCTGTGAGTTGAAAGGTGACATCCTAAGGGCTTTTTCTGTTCATTGCAGAGTCAACAGGTACAAGCTGGTGTTGCTGGACTTGAAAATTGACACAGAAAATGATGTATGGGCAAAGTTTGGATGTGGAGTAGAAAGATATGATAGATAGTCAGGGATGATGGAGTGAAGAATGCACAATGGAGTTGGTGGTAATAAATTTGGTGTGCAATGTATGCAACAAGATTCAGCAGTAAGATGACTAACAGGGCAAAGGCAGGAAGAATCCAAGGAAACAGGTGTATCAGGAATGGCAACCTATGGGGTTGGCAAGCTGAGAGAATGAGAAGACAATGCTCAAATGGACAGAGATAAGACTGGTGAGGGGAATATGTAAGATAGAGATCAATGTGAAAGCAGAACTCATACACAGAAAAAGAGCAGAGCACAAAAGAATCAGACACCAGTGCAAGATCCGAGAGAGGTAATGTGATACAGTTGATTGAGAAAAGGGCACGGCACAGAGCAAATTGAGATGAGGCTAGTGCAGAGAGAGTAAAGGCAGATAGGAGACCAGTCACTCTACATACCTTACAGGGATACGACTTACCACAACAGAACAAGTGCAAGTTTTGGGGGGTAAGGGATCTGGGGGGCAAGACCAGAACTGAGGTAAGGCCAAGGAAATTTAAAAGAAAAAAAAAATAAGACATCAACAAGCTAAAACAACAAAACTCACAGGAAATACAGCACAGAACGAAAGGGGCAAGCACAGGCACAGTGGAAGAGCGAT
The DNA here is from genome assembly GCA_038094475.1 of Phylloporus aff. rhodophaeus. Classification (NCBI taxonomy): domain Eukaryota; kingdom Fungi; phylum Basidiomycota; class Agaricomycetes; order Boletales; family Boletaceae; genus Phylloporus; species Phylloporus aff. rhodophaeus. Next base: position 26,527 of record JBBPUD010000331.1, read on the forward strand.
AGATGTAGAATCAAAGGACGGTTGGTGGAAGCGCTAAAACACAGAAAGAATTCGGGTGACTAGAATCTAGATTCTGGGAACGAGAAAGACGGCAAACATGATTAGATGAAGAGCAGAAAGTGCCAATGGACTCACACAGACAAGATGCTGAGCGATAAGCGCTCGTGATGAACGCAGGAATCCGACACTCGGGGAAGTGTGGTGATAAAGCTGAAGGCGAAGGATGTACGGATGGCGTCGAGGGGTTGAGGTGGCGGCAGCAGATGTTGAAAGGAGGAGAGAAAGATGTTGATGAGT
>JBBPUD010000332.1:5418-26717 GCA_038094475.1 Phylloporus aff. rhodophaeus
CCCGTGGTGCTCACGCTCGCGAAGACTTCCCAGATGTCAGTCTTGACGTTCAAGCTTGTGACATTTTACTGCATTCTAACTTTGATGTTTTTGTAGCGTGATGACGCGACATGGATGAAGCACACCCTCACTTGGAACAATCCTAGTTCGCCAGATGTTACCATCAAGTACCGCGATGTCATTGATCAGACCCTCGATGAGAACGAATGCAAATCCGTTCCTCCTTTCAAACGCACATACTAAGCACTTTGGTTTATTCGATGGGATGAGGGCATAAAACGGAGTAGATATTTTTCATCTCTTGTGTAGTCAAACTGTCACAATGCCACCGCAAAGTACAACTTCATTGCGTCGAACACTACCGTGCTACAATTACAAACCAAAGACCAATAACGGTTGCACTGAAAGCAAGAATCCAAACAGTCCCGATTGAATAAGTGAATAGAATATCGTTAGCTTTAAATATGCAAGTTCCCATCTGATTGAAGCGAAAGCGGTTTTGAGTTAATAACAACAGCGCCGAGGGGAGCCCTCGGTGGTATATGCGCGACTGGACGCGGATAAAATCCAAGCAAAAGACGTCTAGACGGTTCGAGGGCTCTATGAGAACCTCGACCGTTTGGAGGGTGTGGTCAAAACAGCTTCAACGGCCTTGCGCTTCAATGGACTGCGGGTATCCTCAATGGGGGTACCACGCGCGTCAGGTGCAGCCAGCGGCTCTTCCACGTGCAATTCACCAAACGTGTTCGGGAGAGCATCTGCATCTTCCGGGTCAACAGACATGTCTTCCTCTTTTTTCCTCTTGGCTTTCTTGCGTGTACTCTTGGGCGTTTGCGCGTTTGGTTTCTTGTCTATTTCGTCCCCGCTCTCCTTGATGCGACATATTTCCACGGCTACCGGAGCTTTCAGCAAAATGTCAATCCAGACCTTGACGAGGTATGAGCTTGTAAAGACGGGTACATGGTCTATACATACTCGCTGATTTTCTTGAAGAGTATCTCCAGGGCCCTTAACCTCCACGAACTTGCAAGTACCCTTTTCAGTGTTCCACAAGAACAGATCTGGTCCACCGGATGTTCCAAACGTGTAATCTTCACAAAGCACGCGACAGATGACGGAAAGTGCCTTTCCGCCGATGCACTGTTCAATGTCCGTTAGCTTTGGTCTGATGCGGCCATGCATATAGAATAAGATTACCGTTACAATATCTACCAGGTCTTCACTACTAAACAAGTCCCACTGAACGCCAACACACCATGTTGCACTGGGCCTATTCTTGGCGTCAACATCCCGAATAAGGTCGACACCTTGTCCGGCTTCTATGGCAGCGAGTCGCTCTTCCATGAGGTCTTGCCGTGCATAGTAGAAGGTGTCGTCCGCAATGTCGAGGGGGGCTGTCTGGTAGGGCGTCTCAAACGCACCAGGAATCGGTTTAAAAATAATATCCCAGAATAGGAGGCTAAATAGCATGGAAATAACCCGAGTTTCACAGTGGATACTAAGTAGATGGTGGTTAGGACAGGGGAGGATCAGGAGGAGGATCGCACCCTTTGAACCCTTGATCCTCGTAACGTTGAAGAGCGAGACTTTCCACAGTTAATTCCTCGCAATTCCGACCTAGCCAGAGACTTTTGCCTTTTGGAATGCCTGACTAAACCATAATGAGGACTTTTGCGAGGCAAGTATTATTATTACATTGTCTCACCGAGGCTTTGGTACGAGCAGCGGGTTCCACGTCCGGGTCGGGCTTGAATCTGGTTACCACAGGAGAATAATAGCGTTTGATATCTTGATTCTGTTGCGGCGATGCATTAGGTTCAATACACCTGCCTGTCCGGTCGAGCTTCAAGCTAGATGCCCGATGTCTAAGGCGAATAGCTTCAAACTCGACTTCCTCGGCATCCGCAAGAATGCCATCACATGTATGTCGCTCATTCAGAGGTATCTTTAGTTTATTCTCCAGTCTCGTGAGACGCCTCTGGAGCTTTGACCGGAAGACTGAGCATCTTAGCACTCGTGGATGCATTTACACCGTAAATCTCACCAATGTGTGTGTCAGGATCTTTGAGTGCATCGATAACCGCATCTAATGCTCGCTCCGTGGTTTCCACGTCCTTGGACAAATGAGTTGAGAGAATTAGTGCTCGCCTTTCGTGCCATCTTCCACGCTGGCCTCTTCGCCATCTCTTCTGGGCTAGAAGAGCTTCTAAAACTTCTAACTCTCGTTCGTGTTCCCCAAGAGTACCGAGGGCAGCACTGCATTTACAAACAATCCGCGTGAGAACATGTCCTGCAGAAAAACCCTTAGTTACGACAAGAAAGCAACCGCCATTTAAGCGAACCGTAATGAAAGCGCTGTAATCCGTTGGATGGTCCATCCTCTTCGCCATTAATCTTTACGAGATCTTGCCAGCCAAGGTATACTCGCTCAAAAATATCTTTTACCATGCGCGCACCCCGAACACGAGTACTATCAGGTTTGACATCACGTATCGAGTCTTCATCCTTGATGTCTTCACCCTCTCTCTTGCCCTTTGCGTCTCCAGGAGTGACAGGAGTTGATAAGAATCTGGGGATGGGAGTTTGTGGCCCCGTAGCTCTATCATCCGGAAGAGGTCCATTTCCAGCAAGGAGCATGTCGACCCGCCCTTCCAAAATAAGTACTCCTTCGTAGTCAAGGAGAGCTTGTCGAGTGCACCAAATATTCTTGGTCCGTTCATAATCGTACCCTGGATAGGCTCGCTTACCGAAGCGAGTCAGAAGAGATGCGACAAGTATGTTGGGACTATACAGAGTTCTAAAAGGATTTGAATGAGGGTACATAGCACACGTAGAATAATGGAAACCCACAGGCGGAAGTATACAAGGTTCACGCGATGTATTATGCTGAAAAACTCTTCATCGATTCGCACACATTTGACTAGGGGACGGGGTGAGCTACAACCACTCAAACCAAAAACACACATACCTATGTAACGAAGGGCTATCTCCTTGAGCCTATCCTGTTGAGACCTCAGTGTATGTTTGATTTGGCGACCACGACCTTTAGATGGCGTGACATCATCATTGCAAACATAGCCCATCAATGTTGATTGTGAGGACGATGCGCCGAGGATGTCTCTAACGAGATCACTTTTCTGTGCGGAATATAGTCTGCTGTACAACTTTTGACAGAAAGATAATTACCTTCTGGTTTGACTTGAGCTTAAGCTGTTTAGCGATAGCTTTTAGCTCGTCCAACCTCAAGCATTCCAATATGCTCCTTAAATCCATTTCCCGTTCGCACTTGGCTAGTGCTAGAGGTTTCTCCTCTGATGGGGGTCCGACAGAACCTATCAACGTCGGCTTTTCCTGTACCTGTGGGGGGCCTGCGACGATCCCGTCCATGACAAGGTTTACAATCTCTTGTTCTTCCATAAGTTCCTTCTTCACAACATCAGATGTTTCAGGGGCTAAATCGCATATTTCGTCGATTGCGTTCGCTATGGCTGCAGCAGAACCAAGCTCTTTTTCGTACTTCAAAGTGTCGAGACGATGCCAGGCGTCTTGTTTCCTCAACAACAATTTCACCATGAGGAAGCGCGCGTTATCTTTCTTGGGTGAGTAGGATATGTCAGAATAGCGCATGGATGAACATACAGGAGAGGTGAGCAAAAACTGTGAGAAGTGCGAATTCCTCATCGTTGAGGAGATGAGTCTCCTCTCTGACCACGGTACTGACCATGTCTGAAGGGTATAAGTCCAGCAGACGGAGTCAGATGGAGAAATGTGCAACACCTTCAAAGACACGAACATATGTGCTGATGTTCTGCGCCGCATGATCATCTGATCGAGTCGATGGTCCTGACACCGATTCAGCGAGCGACTGCAAGTTCGCATCTACCTGGGTGTCTCGCTCATCTTCATCCCATATCTCACCGCCAGAGAACACCAGCGCGTTGACTGATGAGGGGTCCAAGCCGTGGTTCATGGTGAGCTTTGGCGGCACAGCATAACAGTGACTCAACGCGTGACACCTCGCGTCTGTGACATGCCAACACGCCTAATACCATGTTCCAAAACAAAAATAAGCTCAAGGCGAGGGAAAACAAAGCGTTTGGGGACACATCTAGCCCAGCGAGGAGTAGTTCAGCGTACCCTTTCCGACTGAACTTGTACGTGCGCTTGCTTTATGACCTTCGCGATGGGCTCAGAGATGTCGCATCAGTTATGACAAGCCGCCCCTCTACGAAGTAACGCTCGAGGAATTCGAAACCTGCGCGCTCGATCGCCTTCGCGTACTTGCAGAGATCGAGTCCTCGTTTGCTCGAAACCGGCCATGGGACGAGCTCAAGAGCGTCACCGACGCGCAGTGCAAAAAGTACCTCCCACTCAATAGCAACACGGCGATCAAGGAACACTTGGAAGACCAGCGACGGAGCGACCACCTTGGTCATTTCGTGCTTCGGCTCGCGTTTTGCCGCTCGTGGGTTCGTGTGTCGAGAATGTGGCCGTGGGCTGATTGATGTGCTGTTTACCAGGGAAGAATTGAGGAGACGATTTGTCAAGGCAGAGACGACGCTATTCAAGGTGCGGTATGAGGTGGATGACAAGGTGGAACGCAAGGCATTTCTCGACACACATGAGTTTGAGTGGGAAAAGGTCGCTCATCGAGCCTCACGTCGTGGATCGTGCTAAAGGATCGCGATTAGGCCACCAAAGATGAATTGGAACGATTCGAAAAGGAGCTTAAAACACTCGAAGGAAAACCGGTTTACCAAGTCCAAGCGTCCGATCAGGCTCCAGATTATTACAAAGTATGCCAAACGATCTAAACAAGTATTATTGTTCACTGGTCGTATCGCAGGTCTACTGGACTAGAGTACCCGACTTGGTGGCCAAACGGCGCGTGCTTCTGCGCGCAGGTTATGCTTTTGTGCCCAGCAAGGAAATGTCTAGCTTCGTGTTCAACGAGTTTGAGAGGAAATTAGAGTTGGCCCTCGAGGTTAGTGCTTCTTAGGCGATCATATGATCCTGCTCCGCTCAACATGATCAGTACACTGCTAAAATACTTCCTCGCATGGACGAGGACACGAGACTGGTGCCCATACTGAACAACCTGTCCGAGGGATTCCTCGCAGGTGTTCCATCGGAATGGGTGAACCCTTCTGTCACCGGAGACGAGATCCGAGCGGACATGATTGATGATCTCGCAAAGAAACACTTTCCAATGTGCATGCGTAATTTACACGAGTGTTTGGTCAGGGATCGTCATTTGAAGCACTTTGGGAGGTTACAGTACGGGCTGTTCTTGAAGGTACGACAATGAACCTGTTTGACTCCATGGCTCACTCATAGGTTCCCAGGTTTTGGGTCTCTCGATCGACGAGGCGATTGGATTCTGGAGAAAATCCTTCAGCAACATAACAGATGACAAGTTCAACAAAGAGTACAAGTATAATATTAGGCACTCTTATGGTTTGGAAGGGAAACGCGCAAACTATCCTGCTAAAAAGCAAGTTTATATGGTCCCGGGCCGTTGCTGAGGCTGATATCACATGCAGTTGCCAGCAAATCCTCACAACCGATAAGCCCGGTGTTGGGGATTGCCATGGGTGTCCCTATCGGCATTTTAGTCCCGAAAATCTGCAGACTGCGTTACTGGCAGTATATTCCTCTCGGGGTCTCACGACGACCGACCTACACGAGGTTATGAGAACTGTCAGGGAAGGTCACTACCATGTTGCCTGCACGCGGGTGTTTGAGATAACACACGCCAGTCAAGGGGTGAAGAAGGGGGAAGGTATAGGCGGCGGTGACAGTGTTACACACCCCAACCAGTATGCAGCACAAAGTATCGAGCTAGAAAAGCCGGGAGTAGAAGAATTGGTGTCGTAGGCGGTACCAGGAGTCCAAGTGAATGAAATGAGGACCCCGGGAGTATCACACCACTTCTTCGCAGCCTTTTCGGCCGTGTGTCATGCCACATTTCGTGTCGTCTGCCTCTCTCTGTCTTGCCATTACACCAAGTTTTTGCAACCAAGATGGCTCGCAGCAAGACACCCAAGCCAAATGGAGGTACTGCAGGAAATGATAACCATGTTCTTCAGCAGTACGTCGATACCGATGGTCATTTTTCTATGGTCAGGTACGGCACGACTTTGATGCTTCCAGCCGATCCACGCTGAGCCAATGAGTAGGAATTTTAGGTTGGCTGACCTGGTGACGATTATGAATGGCGTCTGTGGCTCATTTTCGATATGGTCTTCGGCTCATTACTTGATCACGAACGATGATGAATCCCTGCGATGGGCGTTTGCCCTACCTCTAGCAGGACTCATGTTTGACTTTTTTGACGGGAAAGTTGCGAGGTGGAGAAAGTCCTCTAGTTTACTCGGACAAGAGCTCGATAGTCTGGCTGACTTGGTGGGATGCACCGTATTCTACGGTCCCGGATCTTGTCTCACGACCTTGCAGATTTCGTTTGGCGTCGCGCCTGCCGTCCTCGCCTTCGCGGTTGGCCTCCGAACTTATCTTGATACTGTCTGCCTGACAGGCTTCATATGTTGTGGGCTGGCTCGACTTGCTCGCTTCAATGCGACAGTGGCACTAATTCCGAAGGATGGGGGTGGGAAAGCCCGCTATTTTGAAGGACTCCCCATCCCGTCTTCCCTTGCCCTTGTCGGCGTTATGTTTTACTGGGCTCGTCAAGGGTGGATAGAAGGCAAGGCAGGCATTCCAGGTGGAATCGTCACGCTATGGGGCTCATCCGGTGGTCGGGGTGATGTTCACACGGTTAGCATCCTTTTCGGATTGTGGGCTGCTGCGATGGTCAGCAAAACCCTTCGTGTTCCAAAGCCGTGATGTGGAATTCGGTTTGGGGTCTCTTTAACCCTTGGTAACGGGCGATGTTCGCTGTGAATTTCTCCTTTGGCGTTATGCCCACTGGACTAGCTTATCGCTCCTGATGACGAATTTTGTATGTGATGGACTCTGCTAGTGGATTTGTATCCGCTTTTCCTGTTCTTTGAATGCCGGTATTAAACCGTGTCATGATTTGCCAGACTGTACATACAACTATGAAATATTCTCTTACCCTTTGTCTTATCGGGTACCCCTCTCTACAAGAGTAAGAACCTGATCCGATGAATTTGTCCGCAAGGAAATATTCAAAAAAAAAAAAAAAAAAAAAAAAACTATCGTCCAAGGAGAGAGAGTAAGATTATGCAGCAACATTGTAGGTAAACAAGTTTAGTATCCGTTCGCACTGTGGGGATTGTGAATACACCATTTTGCAACGGCTTACGCTAGGATAATATGCAGAACGATAAAAAGCAGGTACGGTAGGTTCGCGTGGCAATCTACGACCTCTGGTTGTTTGATATCGGAAAAGCTTGGTGATAGTTATGACTGCTTGCCAAGCGTCCGTTCGGCGGCTCCTCATCTAGACGTGATCAGGTTCCTAGCGTTCCCAATACGCTCCTTCACTGACTCTGCTTCTCCCGCGCAGCAGCCCTCTCGGCCAAATCCACCCCTACAAGGATTTTACTTGCCTTCCAAAGCTGAACGATATTGATGATGTTCTTCAACAAGCACACGGGGAAACATAACAACGCAAGAACTTGAGGCCACGTAAAAGATGCCAGGTACGCAAAGGACGGGGAGACATCGAAAGAGAGAGACTTGGAGATGGGCGTCTCTATCCATTTCATGAGATAAAGGGAGACGAAAAACATTTCGTTTCCAGCACACATGAAAAATAGTGTACGCTATTCACTATCAGTTAGGGTTAGGTGCATGTTGAACGATCGAGATACGGACCGCGTCATTGTAGTAATACCATAAAATACGGCTCACATCGCTTTTGACGAGCTTGTGGCTACGGGACCCTGTCACAAGGGAACTATTGGGGGAAAAATGTGTCAGCAACGCCACAAAACATGGACTAGGGGTTATGGTGGCTACCTGTACATGTGCATATAGTGGCTTGAGAAATCGAGTGCAATGAGGAATTGGAAAACGAGTGCGAAGCTTGGGTATGCTGAAGAGAGGTAGCAGAGAAGACAGGACGTAGTGCACCTTTCGAAAGTGGTCAACGCTGCATGCCATGCCAAGAATGTGTGTGATGCACCTATCAGTCACCATGTCCAACACCGCACCAAATTTAGATGTCTGCTCGAGTGCCCTAGCTGCTTGGCCATCCACGGCGTCGAGAAGGCATGATATGCAGTATGCTATGGTACTGTACTTTGGATGGTAGCTCATGAAATGCAGTGAGAGCCCAGCGAGAATGACTCGTGTGTAGCCTATTGACAAAGAGGTGGATCACTAATGTGGTCTCGAAGTGCCAGGCTGCTCACCGATGATGTTGGGGACGAAGAGAAAGACGTTTTCAGAATAAGTCTGCGCCGTTGCCAAATCCACGGCAACCTTGGCATCGACATGTCGGATAGAGTCTCGTCTGGAGGATTTGCGAACGAGATGGGAGCTGTTGGCGGAGCCGTTGGAGTGTCTGCTCATTGTTGTTGGCGGTGAGGAAGAAGTGTGCACCGGGAAATGACGCGCTCGGAAAAAGTTTGTCAACAGGCATCACGTCAACAACTTCACGTGGGGGTATCGGACTAAACGAAAATATGTAAAGGACAACATTAAAACTAGGAACTCTGCTAATGCGAATAGTGGACCCCCACACCGATGCCAACAGCGACCAGGATAACAATCAGAGTGATGAAGAAACATATCCATCGCTTTCGTCGAGCTGACCGAGCATGTCTTACCGCAACTTCCAGTTGCTCGTCCCTGGTTTACCCATGTCAGCACCTGAAATTTCATCGGTGGAACTCCACCACCTACCCTTTCCTCGTATCCTCTTCTACACCGATGGCTTTGGTTTCAACAGAGGTAATCTGCTCATCTTGCTGAGTAATTAATACAGCCATCTGTACCCGAGTAATCAGCACTGGCGTATGTTACGAATAACAAGGGCGAACATCGTTGAACAGCTGTGCAAGGTCCGCCAAGGTGACTTCAATTCGCTGAATGTCTTGATGACGTTCCTGAACTTCGCGATACGCTTGTCGTGATTCACCATAGCGGGTGGAGGACGAGATCTATCACGAGCATTGAGCATGCCATTCTAAGATATCCAAACAGATACCCTACAGCCTGGAGGAAAATCGCATTGCTGCTGCCCTGTGTGTCATTCACAACGGCAGAAACCTCTTCTTGGGTTGCGTCAGGCTTGACTGCGTACATAGCTTGAATTAGAATGTAGTTGCCAAGCCATACGAGTCTGATTCACCAATTTTGAACTGCCGTTCCACTCGATCCTTGTACCTTTGCCGGTACTGTTGCTCAACGTTCTGATATCTCCGCAGTGTCTCGACAAATTTTCCGTGGACGAGGGTGATCTACAATCACATCACAATGAAGTCATTGGAAGCAAACGGTCTAGACGCACTCTGTTCTTCCTGATTTCGGCATCCTGCCTACTGGCGCCTCCGGGCTGAGCTTTGAGCGCCTTGATGCGGTTCGAGAGTGCATTGCTAAGGGTACGGGCAGACTCTGTGAGCTCCTCTAGACGAGCCTGGTTTGCCGCGGAATCCTGCTCTGAGAGCGCATTCAGAGCACGCGCATGCAAATCTGCAATAGCGGTGACGTTTACATCGAACTCGGCGACAGAGTCTTGGATAGCGGTAGTCTGCGGGTTGATGTCCACACGATGGGGATGGTAGTGGAGGAAGAGGGCGCACCTCTGCATAAAAGGCCGACATGGACGACGTGTCTTCCGCGAGATACGAGCCATTGGTGCTTGTCGTTGGCGGGACCCGCTGGAGCTCAATTGGCGGCGAGGCCTCCGCCTGTCTCTGGGCCTGTGTAGGGTGTGAGCGGGCTGCGGCGTGTCTGGGTTCTACGCACCCTGAGCGCTGCGAGTCTGTCGCGGCTCATGATGAGGAGGTGAACAGGAGATGGCCGTGAGAAAGAAACACGATCTGAGAAAACCAATGAGCTCGTCCAACAACACTTTGTTCAACACCGACACCCATGCGCTCGACGTCGCACATCGCCAGGTCGCTCCTCAAGACCTCCAGGAGACCCCCAGCACGTCTCATATCGCCTTCGCTAGCTCGCACAAAGTCTCCGAAGGAGCCCAACGTGAACAGCACCGAGCCAGACCGCTCGACATCCAAGCGACTCGCTTCCTTGCACCAGGTCATCGACGAGCCGCACGTCGACCAGTCTGTGCTCGCCGCCTCTGACTCTCCCCCAGCGGTAGATCCTCCCGCCGATTCTGCACCAGAGAAACCACGTAGACAGAGAGTCGCTCCTCCGACTTCTTCGCCTTCTTCCACCAGGGATACCGACGATAGACCTCAATTACCACTCGGACTCGATATCCTATGGCTCCCCGATTCATCCCCGAGCGCGAGCGTGCTGCCCCCACCAGAGCTTTTCGAAGAGGCTCTCACAAATCTTCATATCGCCCTCCATCCACAGACACAGCATCGCGCTGCGTACTCTTCTCCTTCAGGTCCTCCCGTAGAACCAACCCTTGCACTGTATTGCCCAGTTGAGGGTGGCGAATACGTCCTCGATGAGACCGTCCGCGAGTTGGCTCGTAGAACTGACGCTGAGGTGCTCGTGGTTGATTCTGTTCACCTCGCTGCGGGTGAATGGGGACATTTTGGAAAAGGTGCACTCATCATCACCGTTTGCCTCGTTCATAACTGATCCGTCCGCCCCATAGCAGCCAATGCTATCCAACTGTCTAGAAACCCTCTTCACTATCATCCCGCACGTTTACCTTCTTTTCGTCGTATTTCTCCCACAACGGAAGAAGAGGAAGAACCTGAGCCCGGCTTCCCACCAGCGGGGGTTTCTCAAATGACTCTCCATGTTCTCGCTCCGGTCGCTGCCTCTCGCGGCCGTCCCTCCTCGGTCTATACTCCTGCTCGTTCGTCACCTACCCCAAGTCGGATCAAGGCTTTCTTTGACGAACTCATCAATATGCCTTCTCCTTCATCTTCCGAATTATCACAATCCCAACGCGTCCGTCCCCGCCTAGTCTATATTCGTGACTTCCCAACCCTTGCACCATCGGCACCCACTTGGTATCCTCACCTCCTCAGTGCGGTTCGCGCCCGTAGGACAGGACCAATCGCCCGCCCTTCGTCGCCCGTTGCGTGTCCGATGGCAATCGTGTGTGGTGTGACGCCGCCACTTGTCGGGCCATCCTCATTCACCCTGCCATCATTCCTGGGGTCATTTCCCATGTCCACCGGGGCACAGTCACCATCCAGTTTGAGTCCGGTCAATTCCCGTCGAAGACATGCTGCTCGTTCCACTTCCAGCCCAGGCCCACACACCAGCACATTGTACGTACAACCACCCTCCGAGTGGGGTGAGGATGATTTTGCAACGCGCGCACGCGAAAAACGTCTCAGGGAGCGCCTTCGAAGATGGGAGAGGCACGGGGATGCTGCACTCCTTGAGGAAGTCCCGCGTCTCTTTTCTTCTGTTCCTCCACCTTACTTTCCTTTTGGTGGTGGTGGTACAAGTGGCCCTTCTCAAACAATCTCACAATCTCTTCCTCCCGATCTGGATAGCCCACGCCCGCCAATACTCTTGTTGGGAGGGGGGCCACCTCCTTTTCTCGACACATTCGGGAATGGACAGAGTGAGGCAGAAGACGGTAATTCAGGAGGTGGTATTTCTGGAAAATTCTTCCGGGCTTCCATCATACTTCCCAATTTACGGGATCAAAGTGCGGAAAGGAAGTGTAGGATGACTCGACGAAGGGAAGTAAACGAGCTGGCCATGCGATTAGGTGTTGGAGGGATTGGAGGTGTGTTAGAGACTGAAATGAGTGCAACCATCAGCTCAGCAATTGATGATACGAAAACTGGTCCGGGAATCGAGCAGGTTGAGAAGGAGTCGGGACCGCGTTACAGGGAACTCGAAGCGAACCCGGAAATTGTTGGATTTTCCGCTGGAGCTGAGCACCAACCTGACAATGGTATTCCCCTGTCGAATGGACTGCAATACCCCGAGGAGCACGAGATGTGGGAGGATTGGAGCACGCGCGTCGAGCCTTGGCCTTCCATACGTCAAATTGCTGATCGAGCTGTCGGAAGTGTTGTCTCTTCTTCGATCATTTGCCCTGCCCTTCCTTCTACGACATCAAAGTCTGTCAGTGCAGCTCTCGAGCCAACTTCTGTACCTTGGTCCGCGATACACCGAGCTTGGGCAGCACAACGCTCCTCTCACGATCTGCGTCGGGCTTGGTCAAAGGACGCACGTATTCGTATGCCTCGTGAAAGTCAGCATGACGACGCGACCGAGGACGAGTTGGATGCTCTTCAACACGAAGACAGTGAAGAAGGTCCACTGATAGATGAGGTGGTGGAGAAGGTTAAGCAAGACGAAGACCTTGATCCCCATGAAAAGCGACTACTGGGTTGCATTGTCGATCCTGGTAAGTCCCTTTCGTCAAATAAATGCTCGTGTTATCACTGACGCGACTTGAATAGCTACTCTTTCAACAACTTTTGCACAAGTCCATCTTCCTTCGCATACCATCGACTCTGTGAGGACCCTGGTCTCACTTCCGCTTCTTCATCCCGTGGCATTTCAAATGGGAATCCTGAAAGACCATGCTATGACAGGATGTCTCTTGTTTGGACCTCCGGGAACTGGAAAGACCCTTGTAGTACGGGCTCTCGCAAAGGAGGCTGGCTGCAGGATGTTGATGGTTTCACCTTCTGACGTGATGGACATGGTACGCCTCTGACGTTGTTCGCTTGCTCCCAACTTTCACGCCTTGATAGTACGTTGGTGAAGGCGAGAAGCTTGTCAAAGCAGTCTTTAGCCTAGCTCGCCGCTTGTCCCCTTGTGTGGTGTTCCTGGATGAAATTGACGCACTTTTCGGGGCTCGGTCATCCGCCCGTGACTCGGGTGGCGCCATGGCGCACCGTGGGGTCATTACCGAATTTATGCAGGAAATGGATGGGTTGAAGAGTCAAGCGGGTGTGGAAGAGAGAGTCGTGGTCATTGGTGCTACGAACAGACCCTTTGATCTAGATGATGCAGTCCTGCGGAGATTACCACGTAGGTTGTTGGTCGATTTACCTGGGGAAAAGGAAAGAGACGGTGAGCGGCGCGTTGTCTTGGTGTTGTGGTCGAAAAGTCTGACGTCTATCGTACATTAGCAATTCTGCGTATTCTACTGCAGGACGAGACGCTGGCCTCGGACGTCGATGTGAAGGCATTGGCCAGAAAAACCGAGAGCTTCTCAGGATCCGATTTGAAGCGTGCGTATGGCTTGCTGTCGTCTAACACATTTTTCTGACCAATCGTCAAGACTTGTGTGTCTCGGCTGCCCTTGATGCGGTCAAAGAGGGAGTCGACGTGCCCTGGAGATCATCACCAGAACTCGCTCCACACGAGCCGTCAAGCACGACCTATTGTCGGACCATCTACCTAAAACATTTCACGAAAGCGCTTAAAGAGATCACCCCATCAAGTTCCGAGTCTTTGGGTTCTTTGGCGGACCTACGCAAGTGGAATGAGCAATTTAGTGAAGGGCAGCGGGAGAAGCGGCGGATGCAGGTCTGGGGCAAGGGCAAGTTCGGGTTTGTGGACACTTCACTGGGTGTAGGGCAAGACGAGGGTTGTGTTGCAGAACCCCGAGCGTTAGCTCCATAGAGGAATTTACACCCTAGTACGCTAGCACATATAGAATATTTAGCCTTGGATGGCCAATATCAATGCGTCCTCGTGGAACGACGACGCGCAGCCTGAGACTTTAGCGGGGGAGCTTCGTCTCTGTCTTCATCTCCTTCGTCCACGTCGACATCCATCGTGACAGCTTTTTTCTTTCCACGTCGCTGAGATTGCTTGGGTTGAGACGGTGCGGGCTCATCTTCGTCCATCCTCATTTCTTCATCGTCGTCGCCACTCGCCGTTGTGCTCTTCCTGCGTACGCGGCGGCCTTCGTCTTGACCATCCTTGATAGCACCCTCGCCTATAGACCTGAGATCCTTTGCATCTTGCGGCCAATCCACTGCACAGACAGGACATTGACGGGCGCGAAGCCTTTTGAAACAATGATGATGGACTCTTGTTTTGCAATTGAGAGTGTTGCAACCGGTACCGCGTGTGATAATCTGAAGACGACGCGAGTGAGGATTGTGTCAATACCAGCGGGAGAGAACCTTGCCTCCATGCAGATCGTGCATTCCAAGTACTCGTCGGGGTAGTTTGACTTGAGGTAAGGCGAGAGTTCGAGGAGTGCGCGGGTCGAGAGCGAGTAGCGTGCACGTCTCAAGACAAGCTCAGCGCGCGGGGAGACAGACAGCGAAGAACTGGCTCAACTTGCTCTTGAGTAGCCACCCCTTGGCTACGAGACTGCCTAGGACGGCCTCTGCCTGAGACTTGGTCATGGTTGACTTGAGCGAGCCCACCTCACGCAGGGCGGCGAGCGAAGACACGGAGTAGGCCTCGCGCGGTGCAAGCATGATTTGTTCCACCTGCCATGGTCCGATCAGATAAAGGATACTCATCCTAGATAGCATCACGTACGACCGCCTTGAAGTAGGCGATCTCAAGGGCCGTATACTCTGTCGCCATCTGGGAAATTTCGTCATCCTTTTTGTTCACCTTGGCCAAAAGAAAGGGTGGGTCAGTGAAAACGACGCGCGCGACGCGTTGGGTGACCCACGATGACGAACATCTCTACCCCAGATTGCTCGTCCGTCAATGAACGAAACTCGAGGTCAAGAGAGTTGAGGGACGTGTTTATCTCGGTGACAAACCTGTCCCATGCCTGTCTGCTTTCGTCGAAGCGTATGGCGAGCGTTGGATTAGCGACTTCAATAGGGTGTCAGCTACACACGACGTGCAGAGAGTGCGACCCGACCCTTTACTGCGTCGATGCATCTCTCCCAGAGGACCTGTGCATACTTGAAAGAGAGGATTCCGCGAGAAAAGACGGCCTGGAGGAAGAGATGCTGGACGTTGTTTGAATGGACCATCAACCGCGTCGCCGCGCCACGCTCACACGAGTTTGGTCAACGGCCGAGATAAGATAAGATTAAACGGCCGTACTATAAATTTCCAGCCGTCTGCCAGGTCGGATACAACTTTTCTTTTCTCTGCATCATCATGTGTGGAATCGTCGCAGCTCATGGACTCGAAAGCCCAATGACACACCGCGCTCGCTTCATCAGGCTGTCGAAGCGTATCCGCCATCGCGGTCCTGATTGGTCTGGCTGCTACGTCGGCAAGGATGCCATCCTCTGCCATGAACGTCTCGCCATCGTCGGAGTCGGTCTGTACTCTGTACCGTTCCAAAAGAAAGCGATCTCACACATGTACAGAATCTGGTGCCCAGCCCCTCGTGAGCGAGGATGGCAAGGTCACCCTTAGCGTGAACGGCGAGATATACAACCACCTCTCGCTCCGCGCGAGTCTTGGTCCAGACGTTAAATTCAAGACGCACTCTGATTGCGAGGTCATCTTGCCCCTGGTATGTCGGCCGAGTCTATTTCCCCCACTCTGGCTCACAAGCCACATCAGTACCAAAAACATGACAAAGATGTTCCTGCGTACCTCGATGGGATGTTTGCCTTTGTCTTGTTGGACGAATCGGTGACACCATCCAGGATCATTGCTGCTCGCGACCCTGTGGGGATCACGACCCTGTACCAGGGTTGGAGCTCCGAACGTCCAGGGGCAACCTATTTCGCGTCCGAACTCAAGGCGCTCGTGGACGAATGCGATAAGATCATATCTTTCCCTCCCGGACATGTCTATGACAGCCGAGACAATTCCACGACGCGTTATTATCAGCCTTCATGGTTCACAGGGGACCAAGATGGCGCGCTCGCTCCCACCACATCGGCCGATTACACCTTGATCCGTGAAACTTTGGAGGCAGCCGTCCGAAAGCGGTTGATGTCCGAAGTCCCGTATGGAGTTCTCCTTAGCGGTGGCTTGGACAGCAGCCTGATTGCTGCCATTGCTGCTCGTGAGACGGAGAAAGTTGCCCTAGCCCAGTTCGAAAAGCACCGACGCAGGCTTGCCGATCTGTCCAGCGGCCCACCAACGCCCAAGGGGGACGACCCGAACGAACGAGGTGAGGCGCCGAATCTCCTCACATGGTCCTCGTATTAACAAGTCGGCCGAACAGACATGCTTGCTGCTTGGCCCCACCTACACTCGTTCTCCATCGGACTGGAGAATTCGCCCGATCTTGTAGCAGCAAAGAAAGCCGCTCGCTTTTTAGGCACTATTCACCACGAGTACGTATTCACCGTACAGGAAGGACTGGACGCTATCCCAGAGGTCATTTACCATCTTGAGACGTATGACGTGACGACTGTTCGGGCGAGCACACCCATGTACCTCCTCAGTCGCAAGATCAAGGCCATGGGTGTTAAGATGGTCTTAAGTGGAGAGGGAAGCGATGAGATCTTTGGAGGTGCGTAACGATCGCGTAACTCGGATGCATAACTGATGTATCCCCTACCTCGTAGGGTACTTGTATTTCCACGCCGCGCCAGACGGCAAGTCATTCTACCAGGAATGTGTACGCCGAGTGAAGAATCTTCACACAGCGGACTGTCTCCGTGCCAACAAGTGAGGAGGCCCGTTATCGCTTATTGACCTCGTATTGACGTGACGGCCAGGTCGACCATGGCATGGGGCCTAGAAGCGCGTGTCCCGTTCCTCGACAAGGCGTTCCTCGAGGTTGCCATGAACGTTGACCCCAAGGACAAATCCTTCTCAAAGGGGTCTTCCCAAGAATTCGACCAAGACGGCTGTCCAAAGATGGAGAAGGTCCGTCGACCCTTGACCCCACTAGGACCGAGGACTGATAAATTGTCTAGTACATCTTGCGTAAGGCCTTTGACAGATCTCCAGATGGCAAGGTGTGTGTGTGTGGCGGAAAAGAGCAAGATATGGTCTGAAAAGGTGTTTCATTCATAGCCTTACCTGCCTAAATCGATCCTCTGGCGGCAAAAGGAACAGTTCTCGGACGGCGTTGGGTACTCGTGGATTGACGGGTAGGTGCCGTCATTCCGCATTTGTTACACGGGTTCACCAAGACCTGCAGGATGAAAGACCACGCCGCTGCGGTCGTGTCGGACGAGGCGTTCGCTAAGCGGGCCGAACGTTGGTCCGTGGACACGCCCGACACCAAGGAAGCTTACTTCATTCGAGAGATCTTTGAAGGTACAGCGCGATCGCGTCGCGGTTGAGGCGTCCGACGCTCACGTCTTTCCTCAGCTCATTTCCCTTCTGATACCGCGGCCGAGACAGCTGTGCGGTGAGTCCTCGACAAGGTTAACTTTTTCTTCACATGCAGACCCTGATAGGCAACCCAGCTGGATTCCACGCGGAGATTGGGGTTGCGCTTCGGACCCTAGCGGACGCAGCGTTAGCATTCACAATGCGGCGTACGAAGCGACAGAATAGATCTGATAACAGGATGGCAATTTAGTATACATGCTGAAGGAAGGAATGTGTGTCGGAACCACGCCAGCGAGGCTTGGTATGCTGGTATCAGTGTCGGATTAGAATGAATTGTCAATGTGTTCCGCAAATAGAGAGTGTGATAAAAGTAAAGGAGAAAGCCTCAATGAAAGTGATAAGGTATCGTCAAACATTTGGTGCCGTTGACAGCAATGCGGCCGCAAGTAGGCGGAAGAATGAAGGAATGTGTCAGTCATGATGCAGGAAAAAACAATGGGTAAGCGAATGCAGTATATGAGTTCAAGAACGCGGAGGAAGGATGTACCGGAACTCGATTATTAAGGAGGGCTGGTGGTGTCTAGGGTGGACGACAGCAGGAAAAGGTGTGGAACATCATTGAGTCAACGAGGGATCTTGGGCAACAATTTGGCGATACAGGCCTACTCCAGAGTCTTCCGATGCGACGGGAGAGAGCTGGGGCTTGTTGGTGTTGCTATTATTATTACTGGAGGTGGCGGTTACAGTAGCACGTGTGGCTGCACTAGATTGCGACGTTTGACGAGGCCGCTTTGCCGGGGGGTTACCACGAGTGCTCGTGTCCCAAGCAGGGCGAGTCACGGTTGCCTTGACGGACTGACTATCATCTGAGGGGTTAACACGTGCCCTGGCGCTTTGCACTGGGTGCGTTTTCCTGCTGGCAGATCGGATCCCTGGTGTACCTTGGTCACCAGACACCAGCCGGGTACCAAACTTTGCGTTAGCCGAGGACTCCCGGGCGTAAGAGGTCCCACCTGGGGACACGCGGCGGCTGGATCCACCAGCAGAATGTTTGGACTTCAAAGCCGGTTTTTGGAGTGTTATCTTGTCAGCACCCCAGTAAGAGAAGCTCATTTTGCTCTTCTTATCCGAGTCGTCCGAGTCGTCTTCATCCTCATCGTCATCCGGCAGCGGGATGATCTTTGGTTTATGTGTTGAATGTGCCTCTGCCTTGGAGCGGACAACACTGAGAGTAAGATCAGATACGACGACTGATGCATGACATCAGACCTACTCTTCCATGGCGACAACGCCCTCTTTCGGTTGAATTACGTCGCCAATCGCCCAAGTTTCGATCTATTGGAATGAGTGCACAGCCGGGATATCACAATCACCTTGCCTACCTTGATAAACTTGTACAAGTTTCGCGGCTTCGTATGCGAGTTCCGACGGCCAGACGTTGCATACTTGGACTTGCCCTGTATTTCTGGCAGAGAATTAGTGCGCAAGTTGGTACTGGATACCAGTGGCAGCGATGTGGTCCCAGTTCGCTGACACCTCAACACGACATCGTTGAAGACCACCAGCCACAGATCCTTCTTGCTTCCCATGCCAGAACCAGTGCCGAGAACATCGCTCAGCCGTCGGAACGAAGTTTTGCCCTTGACGTTCTTCATGGCCATCACTGGTGGTGGACTCGATCCTTTGGGTGACGATGAGGACGCCGATCCCTCGCGGCCAATGATGATTTGCCTCTCCTCCAGGAGAAGCCGGGAAGGCTTTGGGATCGCAAGTTGTTTGACCTTGTCAAGGCCCTCAATGCGCGCAAAAACGTCTCTCGTCTTATCTCGGTCCTCTTTCTGTATCTTTTCATCTTCAATACTTCGCACAATATTCTCTACTTCAGCGACCATCTGAAGGGTGCTCTCGTATTCAAAGGTGCTGGGGTCGGTGTGGAAAAGTAAATTCTGGAAAAGAAGGGGATATTTGAGCAGACGTTGAAACGGTTTCGACAAGGTGATTGCAAGACCAGTCTCGGCCTTATTGGCGGCCAACTCTTCTAGTCGCTGCAACGATTTGCACACCTTGAACCACTCTGCGGAATCCTGATTCTTGGGCTTCTTGGCAGCACTCGCGGTAGATAGTGCGTTATCGACCTGTTCTAGGGCACGCTCAAGATGCAGTACGTAGGTGGCGTAGCCTTGAAAGATGTGCGACTGCAGCGAATCAACAGTTATTCTATCATGATCGAACGGTACGTACATTTGAGACAAAGACGTCTGCGAGTGACCGTACGAGGGGATATTGCTCCTCGTACCGTTTTTTCAAGCCCTCGCTGAGTTTAACGTGGCCGTCGAGAACGCCGCTCTCGATGACTTCTAGACATACTCGCAAATCTTCAGGGAGAAGGTGTGGAGGAACGGCTGTCTGCAGCAAAGACTCCTGTTGTGTCTGTGATCGTTTGGTCTTGCGAAGTAGACGGCTCTGGATAGTTTGTGTTGTCTTTGAGCTATCTTTACGTTCCCGGTCCTTGTCACGTTCGCGATCACGCTCACGCTCAGACTGTCGTCCGAGGGATTGTGAGGACACATTGACCTGGTTCATATGCTGAATTGGGGGGAGTGAACCATGGGATCGCGATGGGAAAGGTACCGATTCTTTAACTCTATTACTCCTGCCAGCCGGAGCTGAGCCCGTACGATAGGGTGAACGTGGATGGGTGTGCTTTGCTGACACGTTCGGGTGATTGCTTTGCAAGCCAGGAAGATGTTCATCCATCTCCGACTCGGCGGATTCGTCGTCAATGTTTGGTGTCGTGGGTGCCAAAGACTTGGTTTCGGGATTGATGGCAGACGCGCCATCGGAACGGAACCCAGTGGGAGACATGAAGCGCGCAGCAATGGGAAGTACATCCACAGACTCGTGCGGGGACTCGACGCGAGCAGGCGGAGAAGGATAGTCGTCGTAATCAAATGGCGTTGGCGAAGTAGGAGGCGGTGCCGCGAACGGATGGAGAAGCGGTTCGATGAAGGTTTCCTTCATTTTTTGGAGGTCATTGACATAGCTGGGCCGGGTATGTCAAGCGCGTGCGCTTAGATGGACGGCTAAAAAGGTGAGACACATACCGCTCCTCACTAGCGACGATCTCCCAGAGAACTTCCTGTCTTGTGCGCTCACGGGGACCAAGATTGCTCACCAAGTCCTCTTCTGCGCCCTCACTCCATGAGGATGCGGCGAGGATGCGGGTGCTTGTGTAAGACATTTGAGAGTAGGGGGTGCCAGAACGGATAGAACCAGGGTAGGGCGAAATTGCAGTGCGGGTCGAGGGTGCCTTGTGAGATTGAATAGAGATTGGGGTGAGAGAAGGAGGAGAGGTGGTGGTTGGTTTGGAACCCAAGTCTGTACGTGAGGATGAGGCAGCGGTGGATGTAGAGCCACGCGTTTCCTTGCCATGTGCGGCCTGAAAACGTGAGACCGTGGTCTTGAGGAGGACAGCCGCAGGCGCTTGGGAGGATCCGGAGATAATAGGGCTTGTGGACGCATCAGGAAGGGGCTGTGAGGTTGAGGGTCCTGATGGGGTCGGAGGAGGGGATATGAACGCAACTTTTTTCTGTATTTCCGAGCTAGCTGCGGTCTCGGCCGCCTTGCGTGCGACAGACTTGGCAGGAGGGTCAGTGATATCTGACATGTGGGGCACGGGAGAAGAAACGGGGAGACCGACACCACTGTCATTGTCGGCGTCGTTTGGTTCTTCGATGGGGGGAAGTGGACGTGCAGAGAGGTCAGGCAGCGGCTTGGTAGAGGCGAGCGAGGAGGGGGTTCCGGTGGTGGTAGCTGTAGTGCCTGTGGTAGCTGTGGTACCAGTGCTGGAGGAGGTCTGAATCTGTGCAGGTATGAGCGAGTGGCGGTTCTCTGTGCGCGACGGGGGCGGCGGGGGAGGCAACTGGCTGAGCTCCTTCTTCGCGCGCGACGGGGGTGTTGCGTTCGGGGAATGGGGGTTCGAGTTGGTAGAGGAACTGACGGTGTTGGTGTCGCTACGGTCGCGGGGGACGAGCGAGTGGTTGTCCTTTTCTCTGTCCCTTTCCCTG
>JBBPUD010000333.1:0-26631 GCA_038094475.1 Phylloporus aff. rhodophaeus
GTGACAAGGACAGCGAGGCAATGCAACGGCATGCAAAGCACCTCGCAACGACACACCACCCTCAGACAGCAATGACATGGAGGGTGAGGGCGGCGCAACTGCACACCCGCTACCAACACCACAACGTCAACGAAGGCGGGAGAGGGGCACCACAAGGCGAGGGTGGCACAACAACAACAAAGGCAGCACAGCATCAGCGCATGCTCACCACTGCATGGACAACAGGGCGAGGGCAACGCAGGTATGTGCGCCCACCATTACCACCACCATGTTAATGAGGCACCTTATATCCGCTACCACCACGACAAGGGAGGCAGGGGCACCCTGCCCACGAACAACAACGATGGCATGGGCATGCCCTCACAACAACAACGATGGGCAAGGCCCAGGGAGGCGGCACACAGCCCCACTGCCACCAGGCCCACCACGACCATGTTGTTGACGAGGCAGAAGGACGACCCCAGGGTGTAGCCACCATCACAGCGAGGGGAGTGAGCACAATCCAACCACGCACTCCACCACAACGGTGGCGGAGGCAAGGGCAACGCAGAGCCTACCCCACGGTGACGACGACAACAGTAAATGGGTGAGCAGCACATGACTGCATACTGAGGGCGGCACCATCATGCGATGACCAGGCAGATGAGGGCTGTGTGACAGTGCACCATCACCACACAGTGATGACAAGAACGGGCAGGGCAGCATAGACTTTTTGTGGAAACTACTTGTAGTGTTACTTGTGTCTAGCTTACAAACTACTTGATGCCTTACGAACATCAGCGGTAACTCAAGTGAGCTTGAAGCTTGCTTAGAACTGACTTATTTCAGCTTATTGTTTGGCAAATGATAAGTGGCACGATAAGTGGTTGATAAGTGTGTAAGTGTAAAATAAGTAATGTTCTAATTCGCTGATGAAATGAGAGGAGACGAAGTGAATGAGAATTCCAAACTAGAGAAACGATACAGAAAGTGCTACTCATTATATACCTTTCGGAAGCTGTGTTACACGTCGTGTCAATGCGTCTTACATGTGTCCGTTCATTCCGACTGATCCGATACTGATCCGATACTAAGTATAGAAAAAGTCCTAATAATGTTCCCGTCGTGCACCATTACGCACGGGATGGCGATTCTAAATCCTCCGTCTGTATCTCATCTCCTTGCTGCTCGTCCTCGCTCTCTCCACCGTCTGTGGATGTGGTCCCCCCCAAAGGAGCTACATGCCAGGACTTTGTTCCCACACCGAACGCCGTGTCGATGTGGCTCCCACGTCTACCCTGGAGGTCGCGCGCATAAAGCTCTCGCAGATCTAAGATGAATCGTGGGATGAGCGTGAATGGGGGTATTTGTTGTATCGCCGTGACAAATACAAGCTGCCAACTGTTTGGTGCAATGACACCTGTGTTGCCTAGTACGTTCATGAGTGAAAATAGCAGGATACTAGCCATAGAGCGTATCAATTAGCTTGGTAGCACGAAGGAAATTTTGAAAAAGAGGTGACACACGCAATAAAGTAGATCATGCCATCCCTTGCAAGCTGCATCATATAGCGGTTCAGCTTGAATTCCTTTGTCACTTTATACATTTGAAGTGACTCCTTGAGGAATCTAAGGACAATGAGGAAACACATCAATGCGCCGAAAGTGACCTGGACTGCGTCTAGAACTTCATCTTCGATAGTGGAAATCTCTTCAAACACACAAAACGAGTAATCGAGCACCTGGGCAGTAGCCGCTATATGAAGATGGCGATGTCCTGTTACGTGTTGTCATGATATGGCACCATCCTGCTCACCTAAAGGACCGTGAGGATATCGAGAGCTAAAAATAACGTACGCAACGAAATATGCGATGATTTCCATGGCAAAGAACGTGAGGAGAGTGACGAGTATGAGTCTCGATTGATTGTATAATGCCCATAGACGGAGGATCATCACCACTGTGTTTGTCAATGTAACCCAGCAGGCTAGGATCAAAGAGGAATCTCACAATCTGCAGCGAACATAAACACCCAGAAGGACCAAATACAAAGAAGGAAAACTATGTCACCTTGCAGCTCTCGTCAGTTTAAACGTCGAAAGGTTGAAGAAAGCTACTCACAACTGGTTAAACATGATGGATTGCTTGTAAATGTTGATCAGCGCGAAGGTGAAGGATGAACACATACGTCTATACCAGCCAAAATTCGTGAGTACCTTTATTACTAGGGCCTAATGTTGAAATCACCTTTGCGGAGCCGGGAAAGAGAGAGGCCCCCCCTTAGATCGGCTTTGATCAGATCAGTACGCTCAGAGCTTCGAGTAAAAGGCCCACAGATAGAATGGGTTCTGGTTCGTAAAGTCAGGAAATCAGATGATATACTGCTAGAAGCATACACATACATAACACTACACAACCCAATGTAACGAGCCTGAAAATCAACCATGTTTCGATTTTGATCAACATCATCGCGGCGGTGATAATACATACAAGGACAAATAGCGTCGACACCCATGTCCAGGGTTTATTCTTTAATCTCGTTAGAACACGAGGTTGACTGGATCAAAGTATGTTATTTAATTACCCAAATATATTGTAACTGAAAAACCCGTCAGCAGGTAATTACCTATCAGCAAAAATTATTGAAGCGTACCTCCTTTTCAAATGTAAGGACTGATAATATTGGTGGTTATCCAACACGAAGAAGTGAAGTGAAATACAGTGCTCACTGTAATCATATCCAACAGCGGTGATGACCACAACTAAAAGAAACAGTACAGTAGATGGATAGGAAGTAGACAACGGACATACGAGCCGAATAGTCAAATAGGTGAATGAACGTAACCGTTTGCTGTAGAAGGGAAGCCATGAAGTTGATATAGAAAGCGGCGAAGCAAGTAGGTGATCAGGTGGTACTCCAGGCGGCGAATGCTCGAATGTGTGGATATAAGTAAAAAAAATTATAGCGGCGGAGATTATCCTGCGATGCGGTGAGTATAGGGAATACGACCGTATATCACTCATTCCTCGTGATATTGGCTCCCTCATTTTTGCATGAACTGCATCTAGGATTTTGTTTGACAACCCTGAGCACAGCCTACTATTAAGGAGTTTCCGAAACAGTGTTAGCGGGGGAATGAACGAATGAGCTGATGGCGAATCAGCCTGACAATCACCGCTGTAAAAAGTGCCGTTGCTGCGACTGACGAAATGCTTACCTGAATGTCCACTGGTTCCCACTTCGTTACCGCACGCTGTCGTAGCGGATGGAATCACACGTCCCAAGAATGCGATGGGGCGATATCTAACAGAATCTCCGAATAACCTCTGTTCATGTTTGGTTCCTTTGAACTATCTTAAAAGCACCATCGTCTTGAAAAATATCGGAGGTGTACTATTCCGATCTCTTATCCTGGCTACGCCGTACGTTATCAGCTTATTGTCTTGGTCATGCTTCTATCTGGCTGTACTATTCGTCAGCGGGGGGCTTTGCACATTCTTGATGCTTACGTACACAGGGTCACCGCCTTTTTGTCAGAACAGCAGAATCCATCTCTGATATTTCAAGATACCATGGGAAGAAAGACGTTCTCCGAAACACAGAGCGGAACAGGTTTGCACCTGGTAGCGTCAAAGGGTCTTAGACTGTCGGTGGGCATCCACCCCCAGTGGGCATATCTTTCCGCAATGCCATTTGACGTACCGGCGATCCTGAGAGTGTAATACTGAAACATACAACCCGTGGCGCCTTGCGTCCATCTAAGATCGCCATGGCACGAAAATCATTCATTCGAATGAACTTCTCCAAGCTGTGCGCGAAACTGCCGTCGCAAATTCAGCATTTGAAACGGCCCACGAGCCAACGTAGAAGTGTGAACTGTGCATCGCTACATGAGATGGAAGAAGACACGCAGACCAAATGATGTCACATGGTAATGCTAGCCGATTGTGCGTGGTAGTTGCACTGTGCAGTCTCATACTTCACTCCCAGCTTCGCACTGTTAACAAATTACTACGATAGCAGAGGTGTCAAAACGCTTATACATTGGAGACGTTTGTACCCACAAACTCTGCGTCGCCTTGACGAAACCTCATGAATCCTGATATGTTTGCTGGAAACCATCTGCTTTCCCTAATGTCACTACGATAGTCGCCAGTGGGCAGGACATGTGGGACATAATCTTCATCATAGCATATGAAGCTTGTGCCTTGCGCGCGCAACGTACGTAGTATACTTGCAAGTCACAGATCTGTAACTCCTGGCCTTGGTATAAGAAACTGATTCTTAAACGTTAAACATTAGTGGCCATCTGTTCACAACTCTGTGGGATGTTTTATCTTGCATATACTATAGCAACGATGAGTTCGACACCTTTGATGAAATACCCATGAAACTCACTTTATGAAACACGAGGTGGAACAAGAAGCCCAACCTTCATACAGATGTGGCTTAAAATACAACGAGTCTATCCAAGGAGTAAGTCTTTGGCTGAGAGACGATGTATATCCTAGATGACTCGTTAAAAGTACGCGGGCCCTACATCATCCAGTCAAACTCGATGAAATAGATCCATGGTGGACCATGAGCCACGTATTTACCCTTACAACGCCATAAGAGAGGCTTTGCACCAGTTTTCTTCAATGCGTTGTAGGTAGAAGGTCAGTTTAGTTTCGGAATGTACTACGTTTGAAAGTAAATACATGTAAACAAGGCTAGTGGTATGAACTTGGACATGGCCACCGTTCCCGTCCTCCTCCCCCCCAATTCGCTACCTCGACTGCCCCACCCAACCTTGGAATGGACTCCAAAACGCTACCTGACAGGCCCACAACCACCGCCAGTGGATGACGCCAAAGTTGCGGAGCAAGAACTCGCCGCGGCCCGACAACTGGCAGACGGAAAGGCCGTAAAGAAAACCAGACCGCGTCGGACGGTTGACTTCAACGGTGGAATGGGTAGATGGATACTGGTACGTGCGTATCGTCTTCACGACACCCCTCGCTCAACCCACTTTACAGTTGCGGAAACACCGACCCAATGCAACATATGTGCCTTTTATGAGACCAGCACCACCGTATATAGTTGACGTAGGGATTGTTTCCATCCGATATTATCCTGCAGACGCTCAACAGGCGATAATATTGATTAGCTTCTCCCGCCCATCGCCTACCCAGGCAATGCATCGACATCACTGTGTACCAAGTTCATACACACCTCAACCAACAAAATTCGTTGTCCAGTGAACGTCGTAACGGTCCGTTCTGAGTCCCTACCTATCTCGCATCTGCGCATTGAACGAGTCGCCTTGTTTCTAGTGGACGCCCGAGGGACGGCGTGTCTTGACCGGCTCAACGAGCGGCGAGTTTACGCTCTGGAATGGTCTGACGTTCAACTTTGAGACCATCTTGCAGGCGCATGATTCCGCTATCCGTGCCTTCCAGTTCACACACTCGGGTGCCTACCTCGCATCTGCAGACCAGAGCGGCATCATCAAGTACTTTCAACCGAACATGAACAACCTAAATGCATGGCAGGGACATCGGGAGGCTATTCGCGGGTTGAGTTTTAGTCCAAACGACGGCCGGTTCGCGACTGCGAGTGACGATGCAACCATTCGAATATGGGCTTTTGAAGAAAGTAGAGAGGAGCGCGTCTTGACTGGTACGCGATTCCCGGTGGTATAAGAGAGCGTGCTTGATCTGGTTCACAACCCAAGGTCACGGCTGGGACGTCAAATGTGTTGAATGGCACCCAACAAAAGGCCTTCTTGTTTCTGGGAGTAAAGACAACCTCATCAAGTTTTGGGATCCTCGCAGTGGTACTGTTCTCTCGACTCTGTCAGTGATTCCATAGATCCCACCCCGATGAATCCACGCTTACTATGCACATTACAGTCACCAACACAAAAACACAATCCAAGCCCTCGCTTGGTCGCCAAACGGCAACCTTGTTGCCAGCGCGTCACGCGATCAAACCGTGCGCGTCTTTGACATTCGCGCCATGAAAGAATTCCGCGTCCTCAAGGGACACAAGAAAGAAGTTTGCTGTGCGTCCATCATCGTTACCCCTGCACATCCACTAACCTCTCTCCGAAACCAGCCGTCACCTGGCACCCCGTCCACCCGATCCTTGTTTCGGGAGGCTCCGAAGGTGCCATCCTCCACTGGGACCTTGCCGGCCCCGAGCCAACGCCTCTCCAGCCCGCACTCTCGCCCCGCGCGACGCTCTCGCAGGCACACGACTCCAACGTGTGGGCACTCACGTTCCACCCGCTCGGCCACATCCTCGTGAGCGCGTCCAACGACCACACGACGCGCTTCTGGTCACGCGAGCGCCCGGGCGATGCGAGCTCCGTGTTTGCAGGCGGCGGAGAGAAGCCGCCCGAGGTGACGGATATGAGCGGGCAGGACGAGGACGAGGACGTGATGGTGCCCGGTTTCAGCTATGGAGCTGTGCCAGGCATGGGGGTGGGGGTGGGCAGTGGGTTTGGGATCGGGAATGGGCCGGGGCGCTGGTGGGGACGCGAGGACGACGCCATGGCGCATTCGGGGGCGGCCGCGGCTGGGAGTTTGGCGTCGCTCCCGGGGGGGTTGTCGGACGGCTTCGACATGCGGGGGATGCCCTTTGGGGGAGACGACTCGATGAACTCGGATGACTTCATTCCTGGGCTGGGTGCTACTGAGCATATGGGGAGTGCGCCACCTCTGCCAGTCGCGCCGCGGCAGAGCGGTCCGTTGCCACCCCAAGAGGATATGTGGTCTGGCGGGGGCAGTGGTGGACGGAACGACGACTGGGGGCGGAGGGGCGGCGGCGCGTACTCGGGTTATGATAGACGGGGAGGGCCTCGTCGGGGTCGCTATTGAGCCTTATCACCCTACCAAGTGTCCAGCGATATCAAATGAATTGATTCATGTACCCCTACTAAGTTCCACCTGTAAACACAAGTGAGAACATGACATGCAGTGATGAAGAAGCGAGATCTAGTGATGAAATAAAATAGATACAAGACTAATCCTGGGCTAACCAAACACCAAGGAATCGTGACAGATAAAGGCATGCGTTGAGAAAATTAAGCGGCCACGCGCACATTTACACATCGAAAAAAGAAAAGGAAAAAAACCTGATAAGGATCTCGATGCCTTGTCTATACGTGGCATGGAAAGACCATGAAGACATACATATATACAAGCACACGCATATGAACGTGGTTAGAACGAAGATGATCTATGATGTCTTGAAGCCTGTACTGCAGTGCCCCAAGGTGCCAGCGAGTGCCAGCGTGACCATCGAGGCAGACCTCTACCAAGATGGGAAATGAGAGGATCATCAAACGCGTATGGCCGCCACACTAGGCGTGTTATTTGGATCAATCGAGAATCGAGAAGCCGGGTCGCACATGTGAGACGAAAAGCTCTGGGGAGGCGATCGGGATAGCAGGTAGCGCTCGATACTTGAAGCCGACTGCGAGCGAGCGAGGGTATCAGATGATTCCCGAAGAAATGAATCAGCACCAGTATAGAAACAGAATCTACGCAAGCGGATCAACATAAAGGGACGATAATAACCAGGAGAGAAACGAACTGGTCAAGGAACTGCTTGTAGCTGGTATCGCTCTCGGGGCTATCAGAGGCAGGTGAAATAAGCGGCGTACTTGAAGACGTGCTCGCCGAACTCGACTGCGAACCTTCGTAAGGCGTCGAGTCATCCCCTTCGTCACTCCTCTTATTGACTAGACCAATTTGTATGGAGAGAGGTGGCTTTGATGTCGCTTGATGAAGTGAACTCCTGAGAGAACCCAGCTTTTCACCGGCGAAAGGGTATGACTGTACACTCGGCAATTCGGTACCATCTCTGCTTGAACCATATCGGAGAGGCGACCCAAGAGGTGTCTTCCGGACGGTGGGAGATCCTTCCATGCGGTCTGTGTAACCCCGACGATGATTACGTTCTCGATCATCCTGGGGGCGGGACAGAATAGGACTATCAAGCAGACTTGACGTTGTCTTGGAGCAGCCAGGTGGCGTAGGTGGACCGTCCAGCGCTTCTCGGGGCGACCCAAAAGACAAAGGTAACGGTGGTGTCGGCGGTGGGGATCGTGGGGGGGATGCAACCTGCTCCGTCTTACGCTCGTTCGAGACACTGGACCACGGCGCAACAGCTGGATGGGTAGTACTTGAAACAGCAGATGGATACGTATGCGTACGCATATGGCGGTTAGGTGGGGGAGGGGAATGCCTCGTCCATTGAGCTTTATGAGACGCAAAGTCGTTTCGACTGGACGACTTTGCAAACGATGAATGCTGGTGATCAGTGCTAAATGACCGACCAAATCGATAGGAAGACATAGGAATAGGAGCAGATCTGGCTTTCGCGAGGTCTTCTAGCCTCGAGTTCAAATCCTTGAGACCATCTTCGCTATCGACTGCACTCGAGGGCTCCGAGGCAGCAAGAACAAACTTGACGTAGTAGTTATTCCCAGCGTTGTTATCCCAGTACTCTCGTCCTGCTACTGCATACCGCAACGCGATAAATATTGTCTTTTCTTCGATACGGGACCAGATGTCGTGTAAGCGGATGGCAAATGTGAATATATCGAAAGAACCATCCTCGATCGAGGTTTCATACCGGGCGGTGACCTCGCTCGTCGTCTGCCACCAGTCTAGCGTGAAGCGAATAGCCAGCCACTTCTCGTATGCAATGTTGCGAACACGGACGCTCCCCGTGATTACACGTTGCTCCTGTGAAAGTACCAGCCCCTGCAACGTGACATTATCCTCCGTTCTAGGAGACGATGGCATGTTGGGCACAAGCATCTTAATGTGGGGGTTTCCGCGGTCCCCGTATATGAACGATGGGAATTCATCCCCACTCGTGTCACTGGTTGGACTACCGTCCCTTGACACTGCAAGCGGTTTTTGCTCCGCTAGGAAAAGCTTGACGTGCTCCAGCTTCGGGTCGAAGTGAACAGCCTTGGTATGGGTGGGCGTGACAGGTTCACTCTTGGTGGATGACCCATCCGTGACAACGTGAAGTTCAGGCCGTCGAGCACTCTTGAGGGACGATTTGATTGGCTGACCAGATTTTTTCCGAATGGGTTGCGGTGGCTGAGTAGCGCTTGCCGTTCCGGAGGTGAGTGACCGGGAAATAGGATCGGAAGCATGGCGAACATGGTTTCCGGCGGATCCTTCCAACCTTAATTTTCCCACTCGGCAGAAGGGTCCCTTTTTGAGCACTAGGAATGGCCGTAAAGAGTCTTCGTCATCGGATGGATCACGCAGGGGGGTCTGCTTTCTGCTCTCCAAGCCCTTGAATGACAACCCATCGGGCCGAGGTTTAACAGGTGTAGAGGCCGGTATGACGGGCGCTAAAAAGTCCCGGAAACCGATGGCGGTTGAGCGCTGGGAAAGGACGCGCTTCGAGACGGGGATGACCGAGGGGCGTGTGTCGTCTGAAGTCATGGAGGAAGACGAACTTGAGCCTGAATCGTAGCGCACGTAAGTCGCAGAGCGACCTTGAAGCACATAATCAGCACTGTCAGAGGAGATGGATGAATTAGAGGCCGATGTTGATATGTCCGAAAGGGTGAACTGCAGAAGAGTCGAACGTGCGTTCTGGCATGGCACGTGTGGAAGTGGGCCAGATGCGGTGTTAGGTAACTGAGTGTGGTTCGAGTCTAGGGTCGGGAATGGGACGACGGAGGTGTCTGTTACGCAGACTGTAGTGGAAGACATAATAAGTCGATCTGGCTAGGCTACAACAGGTTAATGGCGGTGAGAGGTCAGGCAAAGATGGACGGCTGACCTGTATCTCGTATTCAGAAGGGGACGAAAAGAGACATGAAGCAAGTTGAAGGGATATGATGAGGCAGGGGTAATGCTAAAGTTCGATTCTGGGCTAGCGTTGGTGAGACAAATAATTCATGCCCGCCGCTGGCAAAGGAGCACGCACAAGTACTGCGAGGGACTGTCTGTGGATATCCGGCAGAGAGTCGTCGCGAACGAAGATGGATAAGTTACTGTGAGCGTGTCAGCCACTGAATACGGTGAATGGGAGGGGGTAAACCAGGTATCCGATGAGGATCGAAGCCACTTAAATGTCGTGAACAAAGGAACGTGAGATGGAGCGCTGAGGGGATAAACAGGACGCTGCCAGGTGGACTGCGACGAGTGCTCGTCGTCGAAATCAAAGACATAAATTTGCGGCATTTGTCATAGTGGAATATCTACACAGCCACAATGAGATTTTCCTTTTTTGGGAAATATATGTGGTCAAAAAAAAACGACATCAAATGGCGATATTTTACATCACCTTATCATCGCATTCAATAAGAATACCAGCCGGTCTTATCAGCATCTCTCGGGGAATATAACGACTCGTGACTGAGTTACGTACCTTCATGGCGACGGCGGAATCCGTATCTTCGAGGCTCGTCCAATGGTCTGTAGTCCAGGGAACTCCGTCGGAAATATACCTGCTCTTGGACATTGCGGACACTGTACGCGGAAACGAAGTCGTCAGATGTTTCGGAAGGTGGCTCTCGTCAGCACAGATAACAAGTACGTCATCCGTGCATGTCGGCGGCGCTGAAGGAAAATCCTGTGTGATGCTTCGGCCGAGGAATCATGTCATTAATCTACAAGACGGACTTGTCTACGATGCAAGGGATACTCTTAAGAAAGTATGTACTACAACAAAGCCTGCGTATAACCTGTGTATCTGTCGTCAAGCAATCACCCATTCATCACCCAAGAGGGACCTCAACCGAGTTCCTCGCCATCAGACTGGTTTGTTCCGCGTATCGATTGGCAACTCGTTTCTCGCAACGAAATCAACGTCGCAAAGTTCGGGCCGCCTTTTTACGAAGTCACCTTGTCAACCCCAAGATTTCTACACTTCGTCATTTACTCACAAGAATGCGTGATCGTACCTCGTCTTCCCATTGCATTGCTGGAGGAACAGCGATTGACCGCATCCTCATTTCAAGTAATATGGGGCTCTTCAAGACATGCCAAACTCGGTGTCATGGGATATAGCCATTTTCGATGACCTCTGTCTCGTGCTCGTTGACCTGAATAGTTGGAGATGATCGATGATGACTCACAAGCACCGATTTAGTACGCGTAAATGGTACGTGCGCTGGGTCTGACATCGCAGTGCGTGTACTCATGGTCGAGCTGTAGTCGATGCAGCTTTCTCATTTGATATTGCCTAGGAATCAGTGATACTTTTGGGACAACCTCGTGTAACTTAGAAAGCTCTATCTGGAATCTAGATGGGTCACCATCCGGTGTCCTTGACAATCATACAAGGATAAATGTTAGGGCTCTGACGCACCGAAGTACTGTCATACTCTCCGTGTGCACAGGGGATAGCAACTTCCAATCCAAAATTCGGAGGCGCTGCGCTTAAATGATTTGTGGGCAAACATTCGCTGTAACAAGTGACAGCCACCTGACGACGCAGCAAGTCCACGAGAACTATCAACATCTTGGGTTCATTTGAGTGCTCTGTCAAGCGTTCTGAGAATGCTCTGATGCTGGCATATCCATGTATATTTTGGCAAGTCAAAGCAACACGTTGACTGGAGTCAAACGAGCATAGCCACCGCGGTCCTGTGACAGAAACCACAATCATGACCACAGACCTTGCTGTGGATGGATCAATATCCTGGGTGAAGCTGTGACAGCATAAAGAGGCGTCGAGTGGGTTACAGTCTCATCAACAACCACCATGCCCCTCGAGAGCCTCCCGGATCGCTTCGACCTTGCTACGCACGAAGAACTTGACGGGGCAGTGAACAGAATCTCTCAGGCCATAAACTTCAATGTTTCTGGCGAATCGCTCATATTCGCATGTAGTGTCCTTCTCGGTCATATCATCCGTCACTCGAAAGGAGACCTCAACCCCAAGTATCGATCATCGGAGGAAAGTGAAACATTGCTCGATACTTATAAAGAGTTGCAAGATTTGCTCTTGTCCGCTTGGAAGAGCAAATCGTATCGCAAGATACGAAACCTTGGTGTGTACCTACCAGTCATCTCTATTGTTCATTTTTTCTGATGCATTCCCCGACAGCCATTCTGAAAAACCCTTCAGCGTCATCGTTGATGCCAGTGGCTACATCTGATATGGAACCTGAAGGTCAGCACCTTTTTTTAGCTTTGGTGGAGGAATTATCTAACTTGTTCTTAGCGGTATATCTGGGATTATCAAGATCCTTCGAGGCCGAGTACCGCGGTGCCGCTATCGAAGGATTCTACGAATACCTGACAGGGAACGAGGCCTTGTTCCAAGGCACGCAAGGCCCTGCGTACTATGCTAAATTCTGTTCAATTGTCCAGAGCTCGGGGACAGGTAAATCGAGGTTGCTGACCGAGGTAAGCATCGTCCACTTTGCACCGCTTTTGGTGGCTTACTTGGTGAGTAGTTATACAAAAAGGATGTCGTGGTACTTTATATGAATTTACGCAGTGAAACCGATGTCAGGAGTTTCCCTGCGCGAGATTCTATTCCGGCAGATATTCTGACTAAATTTCCTTTAACACAAGGAGAATACCAACTCGTCTGTTACGCATTCCTCATTGCTCTTTTTGACGTGCTCGATTCGCGGCTGCAGGATACCAAGGAGAACGTCATGGAGTGGGCTCGACAAATGTGCGATGTAGTTCACGTCCCCAAGCACACAACCAGAAGAGACTTCTTTGCGAGCGTGTTGAAAAGGCATAATAAGGTATGAGATCTTATTTTTGCCTGATAGATATCAACTCGACGATCGTCGCTAGATACATGCTGAACTCGTTCGACTTCCCAATAGAGGTTCAAACGCTGAGACGGGGGCTTCTTCCTCAGATGTAGATAGGGCTACCGAAGCAGTCGGAACGCTCTCCCTTTCAGGTAGGCTCTCTTAATTATTCTGAAGGAGTTATAACTCAGAGAAACTTTCTAATATAGATACACCATTCTCACTGCTTTCTCCCGTGTATGACAACGTAGGCGCTAGCCTCAGGAGGATCTTCCCGCATAGCTCTGGTACTCCCAGAGTAGTCATTGCCATCGACGAAGCACACCCTCTTACACCGACAACAACGAAGGATGTAGGAGCATACCGTCCAGCGGATGTTCTGTGCAGGATAATCAGCAAGTACTCCCACACGTCCAATTATCCAATCTGGGTCGTATTTGCCTCGACGACCTCCAAGGTGGCAGACTTCTCTCCTCCTAACGAAAAGCGTTTGTGTGACGATTTCCCGGTTGTCCACGTACTGAACTCTTCCAGATAATTCTGAACGGGTCGCCAGCGGTGGGCAACAGCTTTTCCCGCCGTATACTCAGCTAGGATGGGATCAAAGCGCAATGGCTCTGGGCGATGTTGGTGTCGAGGAAGTTTCGAAGCTCGACTATATTGCCAGTTATGGGAGACCATTGTAAGTGTTGTTTGATTTTTTTCATTGGATGAATTGGGCTGAACAAGAGTGATAGGTGGCGTTCCCTCATGACAGCGTTGAAACTGCCCTCCGAAGTGTTGATGACCGCATCCTCAAAACTATGTGGGAGCGAGAGATTCGATGCGAAGAACACGGATCACGTACTCGCCGTACTTGGTCAACGATTCGCATTGAACGTGACGTTCGGACACCCAGATTCTGTGAAATATTTAGAGACAGCGGTCGCGAGCCATTTGCGGATTTGCATCGGAACGACACTCGATCGTCGTTGGCGGTTTACAAACTATCCATCTGAACCACTCTTGTCGTGCGTCGCTGCAGACAATCTTCACACAGATCCAAATAACTTGCACCGCTCGTTGGAGGTTCTTCTAGATGCAGTGAATCGTGGCATGATCGACATGGGTCAACGAGGTGAACTAGCTAGCCGACTACTGTGGCTTCTCGCCAAGGATTTGTACGTCCGTGCATCCACACCGGAAGAGCACAGCAAGAAACCAAGGAGCTGGAACGAGAATGTATTAGATTGCAAAATGACCCCTGTGGTGGATTGGCTCGAGTTTATCTTTGGCTCGCATGTATGGGACGAGGAAAACCCGCAAGCATCGCTTGCCCGCGAGATGTTCGAGAATGCGTATTTGAATTTTTCACACTGGGTATCCATGGATGGAAATCTCAATGGATCGAAGGAATGTTACGAGCTCGGGTCGGTCTTCTCCATTCCTTTCGCACATTGTAACGCCAGTTCTGATGATTTATCTCGTAGTTTGGGCGAGTTGACACTGCGCCATTGGCAGAGAACAAGCGGGGTTCAATGTTGTCACCAACAACCTGCGGTCGACAAGGTGATACCAATTTATTTCAAGGGAGGGTCAGGCACTGTGTCCGCGAAATCAAGGATGTCGCAGATCTTCATTTCGGACAAGGCTAGGCGATCGACCAACTCCAAATCCTCTTTGGGCAACATCACTCGCAGAAGCGAACATCTTTCCGGAGGTGGCGAGTCCAATTCTCATCCCTATATTGCGATTATGGCCGACCTTGGTCAGCCATCGTCGTTCTCGGTCACGTTTCCGGTTCGAGATGTCGATGATCGCTGTCTGCGGGTCTATGCTGGTGGTATGGATGCAACTACGTATCCGTTTTTGGCAAACTATCCAAAGCTCATGGAGGCGCTTCAAACCCTTGTTCGACTACAGCAGATGCCTGAGACGAAGATGCCTTACACGGAGTACTTGGATGCGCAGGTCAAATTCGGGAGTACGGCGACGTCCCAGCACATGCATTGGGAGCACGGGAAGACTGTCCCTAATCTGCGAGGCGATCTAGCGTGATGACGATTGGCCATGGGTCGCCCTGTACGCTAGCTGTAGTTTGAATTTTGAGCATCATTGTGTAACCCGAATCTGTACTGTATATGTGATAATCGAGCATTTGTGCCACCAAACTCGTGTAATGTGGCGCACTCCCAGTCACCAGAAGTGCGAAATTGTAGTGACCTTAACATTACGTGGTGACGACTGATTGTTCTTGTGCTGTTCAGCAGGTGGATTTGTTTCTGGAGCAGACGGCGGGCTATGTACCAGAAACGTCACCACAGCTCCTCGAGAGCTTGCGTCGTCGAATCAATTAACCAAAGAGAATCTCTACAAAAGGGTCCGGTGCGAGTACTCTGTCAAGAGAATGTCAGACCCGTTTTCTGTTAAACATCTAAAGTGGTAAGCTCGTCAACGGATACAAAACACTGTTAGCTTGCAGTGAGACGCAGGGATGGACTCCACTGCAACCTCACACTACCAGCTTGCAAGAGCACAAAGAGGATTCAAACGACCTGTGTCCACGTTCACTACGTGCGTAAGATGGTGTTGATGCCCTGGTACTCCTTTGATCAGAACATCCTAGCTACGAAATAACACTGACAACGTACAAGACCAAATATTGCCCGCTGACCCACTACCAGTAATAACAATCGATCAAAACGAGATAGTGTCACGCTTGGCTGGTCATTACAAGCTAGAGCAGGAACATTGAGACCCACGCACCTGTCGGAGTGCTCTTATGCGAACTCCCTCTCGAAGACACGTTCCAAGCTAAACACGTTTAGATTACTTGTCATTCCAGTGACAATTGCCCCTCCCAAGTTAATCTGGGGCAGGTTATGATATACTGCCGTCATGAAAGATTAGTAGGATTTCCGTCCAAGCAAAATTTCTCGTGGAACTCCTACAATAGGTCCATCGCACCAGAATATCAGTATTCAGCACGGGAGAGCTCGAGACTTTGTCAGTAGATATGAGAGGGATTCAGCTTATAAGATATTTCTCCAGCGTGTTTCAATCCCCAAGCCTCGTCTTTGGGCCATCATTGTGATTTATTTTGTTTGCGTACGTCGAGTTGAACGTTGAAGAGATGGCCCAAACCCAAAAAGGAATTGGCTGTGGTCCGACAGCGGACACGAATTCTTGAAGCGGATGTCCATCGATTGTGGACAACATAAAGAGGCGTCAAGCGGGTTACGAACTCATCAACGGCCATCATGTCCCTCGAGAACCTCCCAGATCGCTTCGACACTGCTACGCACGAAGAGCTTGACAAGGCGGTGAACAAAGCTGCCATGGAAATGTACAATATCTCTGGCCCACTCCTCCTACCTTTCCAGATGCATATTCTTCTCGTTTACATCGTTCGTCACTCGAAAGGAGACCTCAATCCCAAGTATCGCCTATTGGAGGAAAATGAAATACTGCTCGACAACCATAAAGAATTGCAAGATTTGCTCTCGTCCGCGTGGCAAAGCAAATCGTATCGCAAGATTAGAAACCTTGGTGTGTCGACTAGCCAGTCTACTGTCTCCTTGATCATTTTCTAATATGTTCCTCGGCAGCAATTCTAAAGAACCCAGCAACATCGATGCCAACTGCATACGACGTAGAACCCGAAAGTCAGAAAAAATTCACCCTTTGAGAGGAGCTATCTGACACGTTGTAGTGGTATATCTGGGATTATCGAGATCCTTCGAAGCCGAGTACCGTGGTGTCGCCGTCGAAGGTTTCCATGAATACCTGACTATGAACGAGTCACTGTTCAGCGGCGGGCGAGGTCCCTACTATGCAAAATTCTGCGCGATAGTCCAGAGCTCGGGTACAGGCAAATCAAGGTTGCTGACCGAGGCAAGTATACTCTACTTTGTACAGTACTTCGGTGGCTGACTCGACGGATAGTTATACAAGAAGGATATCATCGTAATTTATATGAATTTACGTGAG
Organism: Phylloporus aff. rhodophaeus; assembly: GCA_038094475.1. Classification (NCBI taxonomy): domain Eukaryota; kingdom Fungi; phylum Basidiomycota; class Agaricomycetes; order Boletales; family Boletaceae; genus Phylloporus; species Phylloporus aff. rhodophaeus. The sequence goes on from JBBPUD010000333.1 coordinate 16,691, forward strand.
AAAACCGACGTCAGGAGCTTCCCTGCACGAGATTCCATTCCGGCCGATATTTTGACTGAATTCCCTCCTTCCAAAGAAGAGTACCAACTTATCTGCTATGCGTTCCTTGCTGCTCTCTTTGACGCGCTCGATGAGCGGCTCCACGATACCAAGGAAAACGTCATGGAGTGGGCTCGACAAATGTGCAATGTGGCTCATGTTCCAAAGTATGCAACCAGAAGAGATTTCTTTAGCAATGTGTTGGAAAAATATAACAAGGTATAAGATCTCATTGATAACAAGTTAATATCGGGTCGATGATTATTGTTAGATGCACGCAGAATTTATTCGTCTTCCCAATTGGGATTCAAATGCAGAGATAGGCGCTTCTTCCTCGTATGTTGACAGGGCTGCCGAAACGTTTGGAGGGCTCCCCCTTTTAGGTGAGATTTATTGATTATTATCTGTGAGTTATGGCTGAGTGGTACTGTTCCGGGATAGACGCTCCATTTTCGCTATTTTCTCGCATTTATCACAATGTAGGCGCTAGCCTCAAAAGGGTCTTCCCGGATAATCCTGGCACACCCAGGGTAGTTATCGCCGTTGATGAAGCACATCCCCTCACCCGGGGGGGGACAAGTAAAGCGGGAGGGTATCGTCCAGCGGACGTCTTATGCAGAATAATCAATAAGTACTCTCACGCCGCCGATTATCCAATCTGGGTCGTGTTTGTTTCGACGACTTCCAAGGTCGCAGATATTTCGCCTCCCAATGAAAAACGTTTGTGGCAGTTTTTTTGATCATCCACTTACTGAACCTTTTCCAGATAATTTTGAACGGGTCGCGAGCGGAGGCCAACAGCTTTTCCCTCCATACACTCAATTAGGATGGGATCAAAATGCGAAGGCGCCAGGAGATGTTGAGATCGAAGAAGTTTCGAAAGTCGGCCACATTGTCGATTACGGAAGACCATTGTAAGTTGTTCGATCTTTTGATTTCACGGGTCGCGTCCGACAGGAGCGAAAGATGGCGTTCCCTCATGACAGCATTGAAACTGCCCTCCGAAGTGCTGATGACCGCATCCTCAAAGCTATGTGGGAGCGAGAGGTTCGATCCGAGGAACGTAGATCACGTGCTCGCGGTGCTCGGTCAACGGTTCGCATTGAACGTCGCGTTTGGACATCCAGACTCCGTTGCATATTTGGAGACAGCGGTGGCAAGCCATTTACGGGTCTGTACTGGGACGACACTGGATCGTCGCTGGCGATTTACAAACTATCCGTCTGAACCAATTTTGTCGTATGTTGCAGCAGACGACCTTCACAATCACCCAAATCACCTGCAGCGCTCGTTGGAAGTTCTCCTGGATGCAATCAACCACGGCATGATTGACATGGGTCAACGAGGAGAACTAGTCAGCCGATTACTGTGGCTCCTCGCCAAGGACTTGTACGTTCGTACATCCACGCCGGAGGAGTATATGAGGAAACCAAGGAGTTGGAACGAGAATGTATTAGACTGCAAAATGATTCCTGTGGTGGATTGGCTCGAATTCATCTTTGGACCGCAGGTGTGGGGCGAGGAAAACCCGCAAGCATCGCTTGCCCGTGAGATGTTCGAGAATGCGTATTTGAATTTTTCACACTGGGTTTGCATGGACACAAATCTCAATGGATCCGGGGAATGTGATGAGCTAGGGTGAGTTTCCGAGTTCTTTATAACATTGGATCTGAGGTGTCGCTCTGTAGCTTGAACGAGTTAACATTACGCCACTGGCAAAAGACAAGTGCCATCCAGTGCTACAACCAACAACCCCTTGTCGACAAGGTGATACCTGTCTATTTCAAAGGAGGGCCAGGAGTTGCGTCGGCGAAATCAAGGATGTCGCAGATCTTCATTTTGGACAAGGTTGGGCGATCGACGAATTCCAAATGTTTGCTAGGCAACATCACTCTCAGAAGTGAACATTTGAGTGGAGGTGACATGGATGACGACTGTCATTCCTATATTGCGATTATGGCTGACCTTGGTCAACCATCGTCGTTCTCAGTCACCTTGCCAGTGCCCGATATCGATGACCGCTGCCTGCGGATCTATGCTGGGGGTATGGATGCAACTACGTATCCGTTTCTGGCAAACTATCCAAAGCTCATGGAGTCACTTCAAACCCTCCTGCGATTGCAGCAGATACCTGAAACGAAACAGCCTTACATGGAATACTTGAATGCGCAGATGAACTTCGGGAAAACGACGACGTCCCAGCACATGCATTGGGAACGCGGGAAGACAGTCCCTAACCTGTCAGGAGGGCTTTCAACATGATGGGGATGGGACATATCGCCCTGTGAAATATTTGAAGTTCGCTGTGTAACCTGTTGAATGCAGGTTGTATACAATAGTACCTACAGCAGTGACTGCTTCTATTTTGACCTATGCAGTAATAACATGGTCGCTTGCCAACCATTAAAGAGGGTAGGTTGAATATTCTTAACTGGCGGACGCCCTCGGCAGCACACACAAAGGCTTGCGCTTACCACACGGTCCAATTCAACTGCTATATTGACCCATTCGACTATCCGTTAAAGCATGCGCTATCGGATCAATTAACCCAAGAGAGTCTACGAGGGACAGAGTTCCGAGATCAACACCTCCGAATTTTCGTTCAAACTCTCTCGTGTCATGCATTACAGTAAGTGTGCGAGAAAGTATGCCAAGGTACCAATTCTCATCTCACTGAGGTTGTGGTGTGGGAATGCACACATCGCCAGTTCCTGGAACCGGCTAGACGAAGAACGAGAAAATAATTAGCGCTAAACAACTTGTTCTCCACACTTGTATCCACTCACAACAGTTTTTTCGCATGTCAGGATAAAAGGACATGGAACACTGGGCTCCCATGGTCCACAATTAGTCCCAACAGGTCCTGAGACAGGAGCAGTGCTACCAGCGTGCTCAAGGGCAGCTGTCAGCCCGGGAACATCAGCAGCCTATAGGCAAAACCATCTCGGTGGTCAATACCAATGCGCTCGTTGATCAACACAAGGTGGAATCTCACATCTTTTACATTAGCACAACATTCCTGGACTGACGGGAGGCCGCGCTGGTAGTGGCGAGCCTTGGCGCCAGTAACCGCAATAAGAACGGCAACAGAAAGACCAAGGAGAGTAGGGGAGCGAGTAAACATAATTGAGCTGAGTGGGCCGAGTTGAGTGTCGATGGTCAAGAGAATCCAAAGCCCCACCATTTTATAGTACGTGAAAAAAGTTTCCCATGATTCGGCTGCTGGTAAGCGAAGTATTCGTTGAACCTTGTAACACAAACAGACAGTGTCCAACGGTTCGGGACTTGTAGGAGAACCGTACGCATCGTCCCCTCAAGTCAGCGGATGCAAATGTTTGACGGTCGTCGGATTGACCTATTTAACCACAGGCTGCTACTATATGGAGGCCCACGACGGCTTGCACTGCTGGATTGCTCGATCTAAGAAAAACACATTGCGGTGGATTCAACCCGTCGTGTTTGCCAGATATCTCGGGTCCCATTGCTACTAGCTTTGACTTACGTCCTTTGTTCGCCCCATCAATACCATTGGGATACCGCCTGCCACACGATCCATGCCGTTCAGATCTAGGAAGAGTGGCCCCAGTAAAAATAGCGCATTCACAGGCCGCGAGTATCTGGCCTGAAGATCCTTCAAGAGTTTAAAGGCTGTCTCGCGCGAGCGAGTGGGTCATTCTGCTAATGCGCCAGGACGAGTCAAATCGTTCTACTGAAGCCTCGCAGCTCGGTATCCCAATATGATTCGTTCAATGCGACGCCTCTCAAGTTCAACGCATACAATGGTTCAACGCTCGACCATACCGTTTTAAATCACCGTATTGACTCATTCAACTGCACGTAATTTGGGACAACACTCCCGAGTCTGAAGATCCAGCCGCTGGAATGCAAATGTAATTATCTTCACTCTTCTAGACGAAGAAAAAGGAATGAGAACATGACTTGAATGGAATGGAGCATGCCCGTTTCCCTCACAAAGAGGTCACTGCATTGCATCAATGTTCCAGAGCATGTAGCATTGATTACTGCTTGGTCACAGAAAGACCCTGTGGCGGGGCTGACCCCAGCTGATGTACTTCATGGTGTTGAGATATTCTATCAACTAGGGAACTTTGGGGACCGTGAATAAAGCCCAACTTGACGATGCCGGTACGTGTAGTGGTTGACCGGTACAGGGCTGGAATCGCTGGATCTTACGCCAACTGTCGTAGCGCAACAGTGCCCGGTAATGCGTTGGTAACAGCAGCGATGACAGCGACCGAAAGAGCAGAGAGAGCTAGGAAACGATCGAACATGATTGTAATGATCGCGTCAGCCGGAGGGTTGACGAGGGAAAGGACTGGTGTCCCTCATTTTATACAAGAATGGCCCCAATGATTACGGGTACAAAGACTCGCCACACAGTCTAGTGGTCAGATGCATGGATTGCGCAGCTGGTGAGGAGCTGTGAGGAGCGCAATCGGGTGCGGAGGCAGGGGGAAGTATATGAGCGACTGCGACAGTGGAGAGCGCTTACAAACGTCGTGAAGGGCGAGTCGGACCACGAGCAAAGGACTGGAGAACACGATGGGACACGACTGGTGTGTGTGAGCATCTCAAGTGCAATGGTATTGGCCCGGCCCAAGGTTGTCAAACCCCCGATACTCCAACGGATCACCTCCGCTCCACATCTACATCAGCGAAGCCGAAGAAGTCTTGCGGGTACACAGCGCGGCATCACTAGATCCAGTCTGAGCGAAGCAGTCAACAGGAATTGGCGGTAAATCGATAAAGTCTAGCGTGGATGGGACATGTCATCGAGGAAGGCTTGCTCGTGCGTAAGTCATCGACAGGATCAGGAATGCCGTACCGCGATTGTGGTTATTGACATTTAGAGCAACAGTGGGCCCTCCCATCGAATGCGTGCGCTGCGTCTGACGACGTCGGCGGCCCGCCATTCTGCCACCACTCAGCTCCATCTCGCCTCCGCAGCGCAGTTCAAAGAGCGTCCACCGGCCTAGCAAGAAAGTAAGACGACCGATCCCGAGTCGTCTCTAAACCAACCCAAACCTGGTGACCATCTGAGCACACACCAACCAGCGCATCTCGCAGTCCATGAGATCCACCGGAACTGCCCATCAGGACAGAGGGAGGCGATCGTCCAGCTGTAGGACTGCAATCGGCGGGATGGATAGCATGAGCGAGCGAAGGCGAAGGTAGCTAAGAATGGATCAGAGCAATGCTTGAACATGGCAAGGGCCATACCTATCAATGTACCGAGTACCGTTTTGCTGGGGCGTAAAGCCTAGTGGTCACGGCTGGGCCAGTCCTGTAGAAACTGAAGGCCTCGCACAAGCTGGTAAGGTGTACTAAGTATCGTTAGCACAGAGACTCGGGCTGCCGACGCACATAGGTCAACTTTTGCGTTGCTGAAGACGACTCTTGATAACTTACCGTGCGCTACGATGGGTCTAGACTGCTCGCACAGTGCCCCATTGCAGCCACAAGTTGCCAGCCTTCGTGGTTTGTTCGGTTCCCAGCCTCGTACACAAACCATCTTGCCCTCTTACTCACTCTCGAATAACTCAATCCAGCTCAAAAGTTGAATCCAGTCATGTATGTGCTTCTGGTACATTTGTTGTACCGATCGTGGTTTAATTAATGTTTCAAGGACCGACTCAACCGTCTACACGATCAGAGGTGCAGCCCAAGCGCTAGGTCTCCAGAATATCTTGCTCACCTTGGCTGTGGTTCAGATATCGAGCTTCGCACTCAAGGATAGCGTGGAGTCTCGGGTTCGAGACGATTTTATGTCCAGCTTTCCATAGGCGACTCCCGCTTGGAACCAACCCACACGATTACAGTGAAAAACAATTGCGTTCGTTGGAATGAAACTTTATTCTTGTTCGTATCCTACTTTCTGCCTTGTGCCAGGGAACTGAATGTCATCAGTAACGGAGCCGATACGTCCATCCTACTCGTACAAGTTTACCAAAAGCACCGTACCCCTTGAAGGGGGATGAATTAGTTGGGGCACTCACCTATACGATCAAAGAGATAATAGCAAAATTGAACAGTGGAGGTACGAGGAACCTTTATCGAGCATATTTTGTTGACGCGAACCTCTGCGATCAGTGTTTGAAGAAGTACTTCGCAGGGATAGCTCCGATGGGGCTGCTCTTTCTGGGATCGCAATCAAGTTTGCGTTTGCTGCTCAGCCAGGCGAAGGCACTCGTGCAGATCAACTCCAAGCTGCAGACGCCATCAGTCAAGCAGCGAAGGCAGTGCGCACGCTCGGTCTCACCCCAGGCGCCGTTGACCTTCTGGCGCAAGGGGTCGATACTGGCACGAGCGTCATCGCAGAGGTACAGACCCTCGAGACCACCTGTGGCGTCTTTTTCAAGAGCTTCAAGCTGTTTGACAAGATCGTGACTGATATCGCAACGGTAATCGATGTCTGTTCTCGCACTTCCCTTGCTCACTGTTTGCCTGGGATAGATTCATCCGTATGCGTCGATGGCTTGGTCTGTTGTATCATCTGTGAACAAGGTCTCTGTTTCTCCGACGATTCGTGCCGTTGTTGATCATAGTCGGTTCTCTACACAGGTACTCATAAACCAGAAGAATCGTGATGAGGGGATTGTTAGATTGACGGGCACGATGAGGGACGCCTTCGACTTCGTTCAAGATACCGCTTCCTTGAAGGAAAAAATTAAGAAGCAATACAACACCATCACACTTTTGCTCCAGCAAGTAACAGAGTGCGGCTACTTCATCGCAGACTATAGCAAGCCAACCAATTTCTGTAAGTCGGTCGCACGGTGTCTGTAATTGGCTCCTGTATCTAGTCATTCGCACACTGAAATACCCGATATCGATGCGAGAATCACGACGTACGCAAACAAGTTGGGCGAACTGAAGGCAATTTTCTTGAAGGATCTCGCGGTTCAGACAGGAATCGCAGTCTTTAGTATGATGGACGTCGTACAAAATATCGATAGGGTAGTACAGAACATGGGTGAGCGTGAGCCTTACTGGATTGTGGTTAAGATACTCAGATACAACCCAGCCGAGTCGGTCAACTTGGGTGACATGCAGTATGCCCACGCGAGATATGACCCGAGCAAGGGGTGCATACCTGGTACTCGGGAGTCTCTCGTACGGGAGATTTGTCAGGTTCTGAACAACGATACTGAAGACGCGCCACGCATATGTCTCCTCACTGGAGTTGCCGGGTCAGGCAAGTCTGTGGTGGCTCACTCGATCGCTCAGCTGTATGAGGGGAAAAAGAAGCTAGGGTCATCATATTGCTTTGCCAGGTCCGACGTCAAGGAGCGGAACCCCCCGCAAAATTTGTTCAGCTCCATTGCGCGTGATCTCTGCGACCACGATCCGCAGTACAAGGTCGCGCCCTGGGAGATGGTGAAAGACAATCTATCGCTACGCACGTCGAAATCGCCTTCGGACCAACTGGATCGGTTCATCGTCGAAACATACGCTGGCCTCGATTCTATGAGGCCGAAACTGGTGGTGATCATCGATGCCCTTGATGAAAGTGGTGATAGAGCCAGTCGCCAGGGACTTTTAAATGCTATCTCTAGGCAGATAGCTAACAATGCTCTGCCGACAAACCTTCGTTTCCTCATCACTGCTCGACCAGAGAGCGACATCCTTTCCAAAATTTCATCTGGGCCGCGAGTGGTTCATAAACAAATGAGCGACATTTCTGCAGGAACTGTTGATGAGGATATCGAAAGGTTCATCCGTCATTCTTTCGACGAGTATCCGGACTTCAAATTGTCTTCCGGCGACTGTCGTCTACTTGTCTGTGGTTTACAGCAACTATTCCAGTGGGCTGACACTGCATGCAGCTTTATTCAAGAGATTGGGGCCAACCCGCGCAAGCAATTCAATTTACTTGTACAGGGAAAAGACAACACTTCCATGCAGCCTTTGTATAACCTGTATGAAACCATACTGCAACAACTATTTCAATCCGAGAACACTCGGCAATCGTTCCGGGACGTGATGGCGGTCATTCTCGCGCTTCATGAACCGCTTTCCCTTGGCTCCCTTTGTGCCCTCTTCCACTCTAATGAAGATTTGAATATACAACATATAATCCAACCAATGGGTTCACTGCTAGATGGACTACGCGACACAGATAAGCCGATCCGTCCGCTTCATACTTCCTTTTACGACTTCTTGCGTGATGATGTCCGCAGTTCGGCACCCTTTTATATTTCTACCCGGTCCCACCTGGCTCTTGGACGTACATCGTTGGTTTGCATGCGAGAAAAACTCACATTTAATATCTGTGACCTCAAGGATTCACGAGTCCGGAACGCTGCCATCCCTGGGCTGGATGATAGGGTTAAAGAAGCCATTCCTCCACACCTGTCATATTCATGCCGATACTGGATGGATCACCTGCAACATGCTACATGTACCCTGGAACTGTTGGCTGAAGTAACCTACTTCCTTCACAACTTCTTTCCCTACTGGACTGAAGCCATTTGTCTTCTCTCTCTTTCCTCAATAGGACCTATCTTGTCTGCACAAGGTGCCTGTGTTATCTTACAGAATTGGGCCAAGGTCAGTTGCCTCACTATGGTATATATGGAGAAAGTTGACAAAGATGATTACCAGGGTAAGGAGATTGCCATGTTGGCATCTGAAGTGTCCCAGTTTATTCATGTATTTTCCCCTGTCCTTAAATCATCCACCCCTCACTTGTACCTGTCAGCCATGCCTCAAACACCAAGCCACTCTTTACAGAAACTGTAGGCTGGACATCTTCAAAAACATACTTCTATCACTTCTGGAAGCCCAGCTACTTGGCCAGCAGATATTTATACCCTGCAAGGGCATACAGGTTCTGTCCACTCTGTTGCCTACTCCCCTGATGGCAGGTACATTGTCTCTGGCTCAAGGGACAAGACCATTAGGGTTTGTGATGCAACCACTGGTGAGACCATGGCAGGTCCATTCCAGGGGCACACAGATTGGATCACCTCTGTTGCCTACTCCCCTAATGGCAGGTATATTGTCTCTGGCTCATAGGACAAGACCATTAGGGTTTGGGATGCAACCACTGGTAAGACCATGGCAGGTCCATTCCAGGGGCACACAGATTGGGTCAACTCTGTTGCCTACTCTCCTGATAGCAGGTACATTGTCTCTGGCTCAGGAGACAAGACCATTAGGGTTTGGGATACAACCACTGGTGAGACTATAACAGGTCCATTCCGGAAGCAGTTGCCTACTCTTCTGATGGCAAGCACATTGTCTCTAGTTCTAATGACCAATCTATTAAAGTATGGAAACCACAGTTAATTTCCCTTCCTTCTTTATCCATGAATAATGGTTGGATTCAATCTTCAGATGGTCTTATTTTTGGCTGGGTTGCCCCTTGGAATCAACTTTCCCCCTGTTTTCCTTGCACTTCACTAATTATCTCTGTTCATGGTGTATTTCAAGCTAACATTGATGCTTCCCTATATGGGATATCTTGGGTGTTACAATTCTTTCGCTCTATTGTCATATCCTTCTTCTTACTCGTCGTATCTCGTTCTTCGTCCTGCCTATATTTCTTGCCAAACGCGATGAACATTCCCTCATCGTACTTGATCGTACCTCTTTCTTGCTGTACAACCAGTGACATATCTCTTCACACAGGTTCTCACCTTTGAGTTCCTGTTTCACTTTCGTTCCTGTTTTACCACGCTATACTTCTTGTTCTTATTTCGGACAGCCTGTTACGTTTTCTCTCTTTTCTCCTTGTTCTTCGCCTTGATCCTTGCCTCGTTCGTGCACGGACACGTCTCTCGTCACCGTGATGACTCATTCCCTTCCACGTCGTTCTACGACCTTCCACTTCCTTCGTCATCACGCTTACTCCTTCACATAGCCTCGCCGATGCCATC
>JBBPUD010000334.1:0-26609 GCA_038094475.1 Phylloporus aff. rhodophaeus
AACATAATCATATTCTCTTTCTGTGACTGAATCTGCACTTGTGTAAACAGTTTTCTCTCCTGGAAAAGCTGTTAATACAACAGAATTGATTTCATCTACTTCCACATTTCTTGCAGAGAGAATGGTGCGATCCAAGAAATAATTATCTGGCAATGCTTCAACATGAGCTGGATCAAGAATATCATGATATATAGTATGGATAAGCCCATCCACTGTATTGGTTTGGCATCGTATATATCGTGGAAGGAGTACTTGACTTTCTGGGTCCAGATTTTGTCCTGCTCCAAGTTGAAGTAATTGATTGGCAAATTCATCATTAATAGCATCCCTTCCTAGACGCATGTTTGTTTGTAGATGAAATACTTGCACTCTTTGCCATAAAGTTGAACGACAAAAGGCTGCACCAACAATTTGCTCTCTGGATCCATGAGGAACTACTGGCAATGTTTGTCTAAAGTCACCTCCAAAGAGAACAGTGATATTTCCAAAGTCTGCATCAACATCAAACAAATCCTGTAAGCTGCGATCAACACATTCAATAACATGCCGGTGTTGCATTGGGACTTCATCCCAAATGATCAGAGATGTACGGCGAAGAAGCTCATACCAAGGATCACCCTTCTTGATATTGCAAGTACTGGCTTCATTGATAGGTATGGGAATTTTAAAGCGGGAATGGGCTGTACGTCCACCTATGAGTAAGAGTGAAGCAATTCCAGAAGATGCTACACATAGTACAATTTTTCTCTGGGAACGCACAGCAGCAGCAATTAGATTACATACATATGTTTTACCACAACCTCCTGCACTATGAACAAAGAATGTACCTCCATGCTCTGAGTTAACACTCTCTATAACAGCATCAAATAGTTGTCTCTGCTCTATATTCAATGTAGGCAGATTATCATCTACTGTTCTTTGAAGTGTAGGAATGTCATAGTCCAATTGCTCACCAATCAATTCATTGCCCACTCTTATTTCCCAGTTATCTATAACCCTTGGCATATCAGGAAAGTTATCCAGATTTTTTCCACCCCTTCGAAGATCTTTGTCTATGAGAAAGAGACCATAGTCATAGACTTGATCAGGGGTAGGATTTTGAATATGGTGGTGATTTCTCAGACTGTATTCCAAGTCATCACACAGATGATGTTTTGTTTCCTGCCATAAATGTTGTGGATCAACAGGACTACAGTGAAGCAAAATGACAACAAAAAGATTTCGTAATTGACGACCGGTCTGCATGTTACCACTTGAAATAAGGTCAGACTCGACATATGCCATCAATGGCCTACTCACCAACCTATGAAACTGGGAGGACACAGGATGGGCAAACGTCCCTAACAAAACCTGGTTCCAACAAGCGGCCTATCTCCTCTGTAGTCGCGCTGCCCCCACCTACCTTAAATGGCTAAAAGGACATAATGGCACCCACAGTAATGAAGAAGCTGACTGGCTTGCCCGCACTGGTGCTGAAAAAGATGAAATAGAGAACTTCCAAATCGACATCCCACCACCCTTCCAAATCGATGGCGCAAAACTAGCCGGCATTACACAAACTACCACCTACAAGATCCTCCAATCCAAGCAAACATATGACTACACATGGGCAACGCTTATCAACCTTGACATAACCAGACATGCAATCAAGGACATTATGGGTTCTCTTGAAACTGACTGAACCCTATGGCTTAACCTACAACATCCAGACATACGACGCCCTATCCAATCATTCCTGTACCATGCCATGACAAATGCACTCTGCACCAGAAACTTCTGGAACCATGTCCCTACATATGAACACTGTGCTAAATGTTCACACTGCCAAGCCCCCACAGAGACCCTTGAACACATACTCACTGACTGTCCCAGCATTGAAGCAAAAACCATATGGTATCTAACTGGCCACATATGGCCGCACAACCTGAGACCCTGGTGAATACCACTAATTGGCCACATCATAGGATGTGGCTCTATAAAACCTAGAAACCAGAATGAACAACAGGTAAATAACCCTGACCTCCGATTATGACGCATCCTCACATCAGAAGCTGCATACCTCATATGGACTCTCCGATGCGAGCAGGTAATCCGCAACATCCAACACAGCCCACAAACAGTCTATACAAGATGGAAAACAATACTACATACCTGGCTTGACACTGACCGCTGTATTGCGAAAAATAAAAGAACCCCCAGCTACACAGAAAGTTAAGAACACCTGGCACCCCATCCTAACAGCTAACGCTGATCTCCCAGATGACTGGGTCACAAACCTTGAGGTTTTAGTGGGTATTGACCTACCACGGCCCTCTGTCATTACTGAGGATACCTGGTAGTACATAGAGTCCCACACCCCTTGCAACTGCAAGGCGTGCGTAAGAGCATTTTTCCTCGGACTGGTTCCCCCTTGGGACCCACCATAGTGTATTATGTAGAACTAGACTTGTCAGTTGCTACATAATAATATCACTTGTCCAAAAAAAAAAAAAAATACATCAACCTGTTGACTACATTTTCAATGAACAAGAATATGGGCCCAGTGGTGACCAATTGCTACTACCATATTGAATCCTATCAATCATGCCTTGAGAAGCTTGGTCAGCTTTGTGAACAGTGACTCCAGTGGGAGCCTGATGCCACTGCAGTAAGGCTGTGTGCACTAGTGTGGGAGGGTAGCACACTGCAATCACTATGCAAGGTGCATGGTGAAACAACCTTGAACCACTAGGGTTCTGACTAGGTTGCACTAGACCTTAGGACTTTAGGAAGTATGGATAGAACTCAAGGGGAATCTCCAAGAGAACCAGACTGGAGAAACCAGCGCTAGGTCCTTGGGTCTTTATGTACTATCTATAATGTATGTACATGTTGTGGTTGTATCTAACAATCTGTTCATATAAGGATCAACCCTATACCCTGAAACATAAGGATGAAATGTGTATCATAAAGCTGTGTGGTGGAAATGAAAGAGAAGCATGGTGAAACATGTTTGAGAAACACAAGGTATAGGCGTATGTGAATTGTGAAGAGGTGAAAGTGGGTCCAGCCCATGATGTCATAGTGATATCATAGAAGTCTAGGTGAGTCTGTGATCAAGGCCAGCACTTACAATCTAATCTGGCTGTAACTCCTTGATAAGATAAGATGTGAAGAGATTGAGGCATATCTCCTGATTGGACTAGCTGATAAGGGCAAATGTGAGTGTAATAGACTTCATAGAGAAGGGTGAAAAATATGTCCTGTAACACTATCCCCCTGCTAGAGATTGACTTCCAGGTAATCAAAGGGTGTGATAGCAGAAACAGTCAAGTGTTCCAGAGAAGAAAATAGATGAATAAACACTGAATGAGACATGTGCAACTTGCAGGGTGCAGAAGGATGGAAGAAGTGAAAATCAGAAATGACCTGTTGGGCTGTTAGAAGGAGATGTCCTTCTGGTTTCCATGTGTGATCTATCTCATCATAGCCTTTCCAATGGACAAGGTATTCAAGGTGTTGTCCTTTGTATCTGGAGTCAACAATGTAGTTGACCTCATAAAGATCATCATGATCTTCTGTAACTAATATAGGAGCAACCACAGGTTGTCCAGGTAGTCTTTCTTTATATGGCTTAACATGTAAGATATTGACGACATCATGAATTCTCATAAAACGAGGCAAGCGTAGGTGCATTGCATTAGGGCCGATGAGTTCCATAATCTCATATGGGCCAATCCAGCATTCTGTAAGCTTCTTTGAAGCTCATGTCAAATGTAAGTTTTCTGTAGCCAACCACACTTTATCTCCTATGGTGTAAGCAGGAGATTCTCTGTGTGACTTATCTGCTTGGCATTTCATGTGCTCTTGGGAAGCCAAGATGCTTGCCTTTACCTTTTCAATATTTGTTTCCATTTCATCTCTGAAACTAGAGGCAGCTGGTGCCTTGGAAACTCGTTGCTCACCATGCATGGATGATAGGAGTGCATGACGTCAAATGGAGATAGTGTGGTAGATGCTTGCTTCTTTGAATTATAAGAGAACTGGGCTAAAGGAAGCCAGTCTGTCCAATTCTCTTGATGCTCTGTATAGTAGAGGTGGAGATACTGTTGGAGATCTCTGATCATCCGCTCAGTTTGTCTGTCTGTCTGAGGATGGTGCATGGTTGAGAGCTTTTGGGTAATTCCCAAGTGTTTGCATATATCTTTCATGACTTGGCTTGCAAATTGGGGACCACAATCCAATATGATCAATTGTGGCAGGCCATGATTTTTCCAAACATGGTGTAGATAAAGTTTGGCCATATCCAGGGCCATAGAAGTCTTGGTGCATGGCATAAAGACGACTTCCTTTAAAAAGCAATCAACACAAACTAAAACTGAATCAAAGCTGTTTGATGGTGGTAAATCTGTGACAAAATCAACAGATATGTCTTGCCAAGGGCTGGCGGGGAGAGGTAAAGGTTGTAGAAGACCAGGTATAGCCTGATTAGACCCTTTTATGCATGCACATCTGTCACATCGTGATACATAATCTTTTGTAACTTTAGTGACTCTAGGCCACCAATAACTTTGGGTAACCAAATCAATGGTCTTCTCGTAACTGGGATGTCCGGCTACAGGGGAATCATGACATAACTTGAGAACTCGCATATACAAGTTCTTTTCTTCTTCATGTGCCTCAGGTACAAAAAGTCATCCTTTTGTATTATATAGGAATCTGTCATGTTCTTTGCAGATTCCTTCTTCTTTGCAAAATGTAATGACCTCTGATTCTTTTATCTTGACCAGAGCGTTGAAAATGAGTGACTTAAGAATTTCCCCTTCATCTTGGATTGTGACTGTGGTCATAGTCTGTATCCTCTCCGGGGATATCATTGTAATACCTTTATTATCTTTGGTAAGACCCACAGAATGATCTTCTTGTCTAGAGAGAGCATTGGCTTTAGTGTTTGTCGGGCCTAGCTTATACACAAAGAGATAATTAAAGTGTGTCAAATATTGCATCCATTGTGCTTGGTGACAGTTTAGATCTTGGGCTTTCATAAAGTATTGCAAATTCACATGATCATTCCAGATTTTGAATTGCTCCTGTGAACCTTCAAGGTAATGTCTCCAAAGTTCCAATGCTCGAATAATGCTTAGCATTTCCTTATCCACTATGGGATAATTGTGTTCATGTGGATTTATGCTATGGGACATGAATGCAACTGGGTGCTATTTGTTGTCTTTGAATATGGAGAGCACTGCTCCCATGGTGAAATCTGATGCATTAGTTTCTAACTGGAATTTACAATCTATATTGGGATAGGCCAAGATAGGTGCAGTTGTAAAAGCTTGTTTTAGCATATCAAACACTTCTTGTTGACTTGTTTCCCATGTAAAGAGTTGATCTTTCTTTAGTAGATCATTCAAGGGTCATGTGACTTGCATGTAATCCTTGATAAATTGGTGATAGAAGTTTGTGAGACCTAGGAAACTTTGAACTCCTTTGACATTGGATGGAGCTGGTCATTCCAATATAGCATCAACTTTCTTAGAGTCCATCTTAATTCCATCTGCTCCAATGATCATGCCAAGATATTCAACTTCTTTTACATGGAAATGACACTTCTCTGGCTTGGCAAAGAGGTCATTTTCTTGGAGTCGTTGTAAAACTCTTTTGACAATCCTGGCATGTTCTTCAGGATCATCTGTCTTGGTGAAAATCATGATGTCATCAATGTAAACAACCATGCGATCCTCCATGTCGGCAAAAAGATCATTCATCATGGTTTGGAAAGTGGTGGGAGAATTGCAGAGGCCAAAGAACATGACAATGGGTTCATATGTAACTTCCCTTGTAAGTGACAAAGGCAGCTTTCCATTTGTTTTCTTCTTTGATTCTAACATTATTATATATCTCCATCATAAATCCAATGTTGTAAACATCTTAGCTCTATGAAGTCAATCAACAAGTTGGGAGATAAGAGGGAGCAGATAATTATTCCTGACAGTATGCTTGTTAAGGTACTGGTAGTCTTGGACCATATGTTTATGTCCATCCTTCTTTGGCACAAAGAAGACTGATGATGTCATGGGGGATTTCAAAGGTTAGATATAACCTTTTCCAAGTTGGTTGTCAAGCCAACTGGCAACTTCATCTTGTTCATCTGTGGAGAGAGGAATGAGCCTGCCTTTCTTGGGTTGGAAAGTATCTTTGAGATCAATGGCATGATCCCTTCCTCCCCACCTACTTCTCCAGAAATGAATGACCCAATGGCACTACTTTGTACCACTCCTGTTCAATCGTATCTTCTTCCATCTTGCATTTGGTGACCGCTATTCACCAGCATCCTCTGCAAACCATCCCTTGTCCTCCTACTTGAACATATGCCTTTGTATGCAAATGATCCAATCATCAAGGGCTTAGTCACCCTTTATCATGAAGTCTACACTGCCCAAGTGTTTTACTTCCACATGGCCCCCAACGACTCACCAGAAGCTTACGGCCTGCTGGTTCATGAAACCCAGAATGGCCTCACAGGACGGATCTTACAATTACTCCACATTGCCGATTTTCATAGCTTTATTGCACAGCTCTCCATTTCTGTTTTATACCCTGTGTTCCACCCTATTTTCCTCTCCATGTATCCCAACAAGCATTAGTCTCTCTCCCAGAGAAACACCATTACCTTCTCCTCCTTCATTGCCCCTTGCATTGTGTATTTCCTCCCCTAGCAACAAAGACACTCCCTCTCCCCAGCTATCTGTTCAACTAACCATCATCGAGGATGACATCGTGCCCTTTATACTAGACCCACCCGGAGGCTTCAGACAAGTGGATCAGGAAGCCTTGCAATACAATTGTTCCTACATGGTTCATGTTGGAAATCTCTCCATTCTTTCTGCTCCTACCTGCCTCCTTCATAATCCTTATGTCCATCTTTCCACGTCCCATTTTACCTGTTGCTTCAGATGCAACCAAGCTGGTCATTATCAAGATGAGTGCCCTCGCTACCAATGCCCCCACTGTCTTGCTTTTGCTCCTGGTCATCCCCAACGCCTATGCCTCACCTTACAATGTGCTACATGTCAATGATAGGGACACAGACCTACCCGATGCCCTTGAGACGTCTACCTCCACTGTGATCAATTTGGTCATAATGAGCCACAGTGTCCATATCTCCATATGCCTCTTGACCCCATGTCCACCAAGGATTGGGAGTGAGCTTGTAGAAAGGGGATGGAAAGTTGCACCAGGGACGCAACTCTACAAAGAGGGTAATGTTACAATTTTTTCTTTTCATTATCATGTTCTCCTATTCTCTTATCACATAGTATACTCCACATTACTGATAATTCTTTCTGAACACGATGAGCATGCACTCATCATTCTAGGACATTCTACTCTTCAACTGTATAACCATTGATATCGCCTCTCTTCACAGTGCATGACTTGTTCCTGTTCCTTATCATGCCTGTTTTATTTGCTTGCACTTTCTTGATCTTGTTTTGGATAGCCTCCTCCATAGTCCAGTTCTCTCGCACCAGCTTAGTGTTCCAACCTTCCACCATGTTCTTTGAACTTCCTTTGCTACATGCACGTTTCATATAAATAACTAGACTAGACACTTGATGTACTCATACTAGATCTGCACAATACAAGTGTACATCTTGTTATGTTTTCTCTCTTTTCCTTGTTCTTTGCCTTGATCTTTGCCTCGTTTGTGCACAGATGCGTCTCTCATCACCGTGATGACTCATTCCCTTCCACATCATTCTATGACCTTCTACTTCCTTTGTCATCACACTTACTCCCCCACATAGCCTTGCCAATGCCATCGGCCCCACTTATTCATTTCTGCTTACTTTGTCACTTTGTCACTGTTCTTTGACGTTCTATCATATGTATTCCACAGCTTAGTCATCATAGGGTATATATACCATACTCGCCAGCCATTGTACCTTAGCTTAGACCTCCTTGATTGTACCCACAATACACTTGGGTTTCCTCCTTGCTCCCTTGTCTGAAGGTACCAGCCCTTCACCTCCTTGACCAAGCTTAAGTGCATTGGTACCTTGTCTCTGGACTTCCCTTGGTTGTGCCTTGGAACTAGTCATCTGGGCCTCTGTGTGCCAGTACCTTGTCACCATTGAGCCTCTGTGCATTGACTCCTTGAGACCTAGCTTCCATCGAGGTTGCACTTGTCTCTACCTGGGCCAAGCGTAACAAAAGGTCTTAGCTACTCTTCACAACTACCATCGCATAGATCATTACCACCATTCCCCCTTGTCCATCCACAGACCCCCACTGGGGAATCCCCCGCAGCACCCCTGCCAAGAGCTCAGACTTGAAACCCCAGGAGGAAGAAGACCTCTTCGCTTCTGATCACTTTGACAACAACATCCCTATCTCCATGATAGAGGATACCACAGTTACTCTTGCTGAATACTTCAACAAGGCCACATACTTTCCCCAAGTTCCCACCCCACCATCTCCCACTCCTCTCCCTCAGACTAGTAACATCTTCCAGTACCCTCCATGCACCCCATCCCCCATCATGTCCTCCTCCTTCAAACCCACAAAACTCCATCTTGCATCCCCCGAGGCCTTTGATGGAAGCTATGCGACCACTTTCCAGTGGTTGCAAATAGTCCGCTTCTATCTCCATGTCAACAAAAAGGTCTAAGACTCAAACCCCAAGCAGATAGCCTTCGTGGTATCATACATGACCAAGGGCTCAGCACTTGCATGGGCCAACAACTTCAGACAGGAGGCACTCTCCCATACTATGCCCGCTTTGGGAACCTTCGCAAACTTCATTACAAAGTTCAACAAAGCCTTCAAACACCAAGATGCTGTTTGTGATGCCGTCAGGTGGCTAAGTGAGACCCACATCAAAAAGAACAAGAAAGGGGATTGGACCCCCTCCCTAGACCACTATGTCCAAACCTTCCAGACCAAAATAGGTTTGGTGGGTATCTCTGACAACAATGTCCTCATTGGCTACTTTGCTGACATCCTTCCTACACCTCTCATAGACAAAATCTTCACCATGGAAAAGGTCCCTACCACCATCGACACTTGGATAGACAAAGCCCTCATCTTTCAAAAGAACTGGGAGCACACTCGCTCCATTGCTGAGCACTGAAAGAAGTCACATACCCCATACCAAAACTTCTCCAGAACCTCCTCCACCTGCACCACCAAGGACCCCAATGCCATGGATGTTGATGTCATCAAAGTTCCTAAGATGACCCTCAAAGAAAGGAAGTGCTGCATTGCAAAGAACCTATGCTTCTGATGCCACAAGCCTGGGTACAGCTCGCAGAACTACCCACACTTCTCCTCTCCCCCCACAAATAAGCCAAAGAAGACTTTGGTCAAAAAGGTTATAAAAGACAACCTACCCAAGTTGGAGGAGATTGAAGAAGATGAAGAAGACGAAGAAGATGAGCCACTGGCTGTGGCAAAAGTGGACTTTGTCCCTCAGGATTTTTGAACAGGAGGACTCAGTCTATGCAAGTACCTCCTTTCTCTGCTCATATGTGTGCTCCTGTGGTTGTATCTAGTTTCCACAAATCTATGTCCATTGCCTTGCAACTTGTGGAATCCTCACACACTATGAAAGCCATAGACACCTGTACCCTCGTTGACAACAGAGCTGACATCTGCTGCATTGACTATGACTTTGTGAAGAAGCATAAACTTTCAACGAAGAAACTTGAAGTCCCTTTCTACATCTGGAATGTGGACCAAACCACGAACCAAAACAGACAGGTCTGTTACACCTCGACCCTCTTTACCAACATAGAGGGTATCATACAAGAAGTCACCTTCTACGTCATGTCTTGCAGCAATGAAAATGTCATCCTCAGCATGCCCTGGCTGAAGATGACAAACCCTGTCATTGATTGGGTGCAGTGCACCCTTACCATCCCTAAATCTTGCAACCAGCACAAGGAGCTGTTCACTTGATTTTCCAAAGACACTGAACACCACAATGCCTTCTATGCACGCTTCAAAAAGGCAACCCCACCACCACGACACCACCATGTAGACATGGTCTATGACTCCTGCCTCTATGACTTCTGCCTCTATGACTTCCTTGAACACCACATGGAGAAACAGTATGTGCAGCAAGCCCTCGACAATCGGATCCTTAGCCAGATCATTTGTGGCGATGGCTGCTACTTCAAGCCATTAGATCCTTGGATCTTAAAAATCACTGCCACAGAGCTCACAGCAGCAACCAAGCTTGCCAAGCCAAAGCCGGTCTTGCCACTGGAATACTCACAGTTCTCCACTGTCTTCAACAAAGAGACAGCTGATCATTTGCCCCCATCATGTCCCTACAACCATGAGATCAACCTTGATGACTCCTTCATCCCAAAAGTCAGAAAGGTCTACCCCCTTATACCTGCTGAGCAGGAGGCAACAGAAGCCTTCCTTGAAGAAAACCTCAAGGCTGGAAAGATTCACCCCTTGAATTCTCTCCAGGCCTTCTCCTTCTTTTTTGTCAACAAGAAAGATGGGAAGCTTCACCCTTGCCAAGACTACCACTACCTGAACAAGCATACTGTTTGGGATGCATACCCGCTCCCCCTCATCTCCAATCTCATCGACAAGCTTCAGACTGCAAAGCACTTCATCAAGTTCAACATATGATGGGGCTACAACAATGTATGCATCAAAGATAGCCATCAATGGAAGGCCACATTCATCATCCATAAGGGGTTGTATGAACCCATGGTCATGTTCTTTGGCATGACAAACTCCCCCACCACATTCCAGCACTTCATGAACAACTTATTCAGAGACATGATCGCTGAGGAATGGCTTGTCATCTACATGGATGACCTCCTCATCTTCTCCCCAGATGAAGCAACGCACACTGAACGTACCAAAAGGGTACTACAACATATGGAGGAACTAGACCTCCACTTGAAACTCAAGAAGTGCACCTTCAACACCTCAGAGGTGGAATACCTCGGAATGATCATGAAACCTGGTCAACTCACCATGGACCCCATTAAACTAGATGGCATCACCTCCTGGCCTATGCCTACCAAGGTCAAGGACATACGGTCTTTCCTTGGCTTCGCCAACTTTTACCGCTGGTTCATTCCTGACTATGCCACAGTTGCATGACCCCTTCTCAACCTCACCAAAAAAAACCTTGCATTCAACTGGACTCCGGCCTACCAGCAGTCATTTGACTCACTTAAGGTACTCTTCCTTGCCAAGCTGGTTCTGCAAATGCCAGATCCCTCTTGCCCCTTTGCCATTGCCACCAACACCTTGAAGTTCACTTCAGGCACTATCCTACTCCAAACTGACGTCAATGGGGCATCCCTGCTCTTACATGTCCATGAGCTTCTTCCCTGTGGAACGTAATTATAATATTTATGACTGCAAACTCCTTGCCATCATCCACACCCTTAAGTTGTGGCGTCATTATCTCCATGGCTCCTTGTTTCCCATCCAGGTATTCATAGATCACAAGAACCTGACATACTTCCATGCCCCTCAGACTCTCAATCGCCACCAGGCACACTGGCTTCTTGATCTGTCAGACTTTGATATGAAAATGATCCACGTTCCTGGAAAACTCCTCACCAGTCCTGACGTGCTTTTTCACCATCCAGACCTTCTCCCCTCAGATGACACCACAGACAATGAGGGCACCACATTGCTTCTCCCTTCCTTATTCATCCACCTCATTGATGCCTCATTGTGTCACCTCATCACCATGCACTCTGCCAATGACCCGTTGGTCATGACTCACTTGCATGCCCTTGAAAAACCACTCCCTGTTACAATTTCCTTACTATATCCTAATGTCTTTCTTGTCACTTCTCGTATCGCTTATCTCGCCGCCCCTCTGATCTGTCTAGAACACTATGAGCACACTTTGCTCGTTGTCGGACTGGATACGATGCATCTATACACATAGCCCCTTGGCCATGCACTTCATCTTCATCATTTGTTTCACTCCCGTGTTCCTTGATCTTGATGGACAGCCTTCTCTGCAGTCCGGTTCTCTCACACTGGCTTGGTACTTCTGTTCTTCCATGATGTTCTCTGATATTCTCTGCTGTGCATTTCCTTAGTATATATATCTAGAGTAGACACTCGATGTACTTCATACTTGATCTGCACAATACAAGTGTACATCTCATGTCATCCCTTGTGAATACCCCCGAGAACTCTTTGACGACGTTGTCATACCTCTTTGTGAGGATCCTCCGTCAAACGAGTAAGGTTCAAACCCTTGTCCTCGCTTTGGTACACTTTGTGTAACACTCCCTGCCATGCTTTGTTCCTATCTCTCTGACTGGACCTACTCCAATGGTGTCCTAACCTACAAAGGCTGTATCTATGTCCTCATGGATGAAGCCCTTTACCACTCTATCGTGGAGTGTTGCCATGATCACAAAACCACCAGTCATCCTGGTTACTTAAAAACTTGCCAATTGGTTGCTCAGGAATACTGGTGGCCTGGCCTTGCCCAATTCGTCCAGAAGTATGTCTCCGGCTACTCGGTTTGCCAACAGAACAAGGCAAACACTCACCCCACTGTGCCCCCACTTACCCCCATCCACTCTCACACTTCCTGTCCCTTCCAGCAGATCTCTTGTGATCTGATCACTGATCTCCCCACCTCAGATGGCTTCAATTCTCTTCTGGTTGTGGTAGACCATGGCCTTACTAAGGGGGTAATTCTTTGCCCCACCAAGAAAACATGCACTGCAGAAGAAGTGGCAACACTCTTTTTCCACAAAGTCTTCCTCTGCTTCGGCCTCTATGACAAAGTGATCTCTGACCAAGGACCTCAGTTCACCTTTGCCTTTGCTAAAGAGCTTGGAAGGCTCTTGGACTATGACTTGTCCTTGTCCACTGCATATCATCCACAGTTGGACAAAGAAACTGAACACATTAACCAGGAGATTGAAACATACCTTTGGATCTTCTGTGGATCAAACCTGGCCTCATGGTCAGATAAAATATCACACACTGAGTTTGCTCACAATCATCACTCCCATTCCGTCACCAGCAAGTCACTGTTCTTTCTCATAATGGGCTACGAATCCTGTGCCCTTTCCACAGTAATCACCAACTCCCACATCCCTGCTGTTGAAACACATTTTCAGGAGCTATCTGCAGCACGCAATGAAGCTCTTGCCACTCATGAACTTGCTCGCCAGGTCATGGCCTCTTGTACCCACCAAGGCTTCACTCCTTTTGCCAAAGGAGACAAGGTCTGGCTGGAGGCATGAAACCTGAAATGCCACATTGCCAACCCCAAGTTCGCACCCAAAAGAAAAGGACCCCTCACTGTCTTGAAGGTGCTCTCACCGATCATGTATCAACTGCACCTTCCTAAAATGTGGAAGATCCATCCAGTCTTCCATGCTTCCCTTCTAACTTCCTATCATAAGAACCCTGTCCATGGCCCAAATTATCTGGTGCCACTCCCTGACTTAATTGACAGAGAAGAAGAATACAAGATCAAGAAGATCTTGCACCACAGAGGAGCTCCGATAGCCCATTCCTTCCTAATCTGATGGAAGGGATATACTGTGGAAGAAGACTCCTGGGTCCCTGAGTGGAATCTGAAACATTCAAAGGCCGCCTTGGAGGCTTATAAAAAGCTTCACCTCTCTGTCTTCTTTCCCCAGTCCCTTGCTTCCAAACCACATGACAATGACCACACCCACTTGCCCCATGCTCATTCA
Organism: Phylloporus aff. rhodophaeus; assembly: GCA_038094475.1. Lineage (NCBI taxonomy): Eukaryota > Fungi > Basidiomycota > Agaricomycetes > Boletales > Boletaceae > Phylloporus > Phylloporus aff. rhodophaeus. The sequence continues at coordinate 13,701 of JBBPUD010000334.1, forward strand.
CTTCAAAGATGAGGAAGATTCCCCTTCCCCGCCTAACACCTATTTCAACCTCTACACCTCCTCCTTCACTGACTCATCACCATCATCGCTCACTGTTGCCACTGCCCAAACTACCAACGTCAACAACCTCTCTGGTCCTCCCTCGCCTCGTCCCACTCCCCATCCCTCCACCCCAGAACATGCATCCTCCTCAGAGGACCTCCCAGTCACTGAATCCATAGATACTCCCATCTATGCCCATTGCCTTCAAGAAGGCACCCCAAACATAGATTACATTCACAACATCAACTATCACCTTTCCAATCTATGTCTATGACTCGTCCTTGGCAATCACCTTGATTTTAACTCACCTCTGCACACTCTCCAATGACTTTATCTTTATCTCACCACTATGGACCAAACTATCAGGGAGCTGGAAGTAATTCCAGCTGCTCACCACACCACCAGATACATCATCAACACCCGTCACAATGCCCTAGGAGCATTTCATACCCTTGCCCATCAGTTTATCTATGGTGAATTCATTGGCAATATCAACAGATACAACTGAGAGCTCATCCACGCTCTCACTCCACTGGCCCCATCCACATCCTCATCTCCCCTACTTCCTGATGAACTTGAAGTCCTTGAGCATATGGACCACTACTGGATAGGCAACAATGAAGAGTCTCCTCTCCCTCCTAGTCACCCTTGCTACCATGAAGCTTGCTTCACATGTTGTCACCTGTTCCACTTGCAAAAAGATTGCCAACTATACCAATGCCCCAAGTGCCACAGATTCCATCCAGGTCACACTGTCTCCCGCTACCCTGTTTGCCCCATCTGTCTTAGAGGCCACCACATCCAGGAATGATGCCCCCAGCTCTTTCCTGCTCTAGTCATCTCTCCCCCATTCTCTAGTTTCTCATCTCATTCTAGCCACCCCCAGGTCACCACCAGAGGCCACAGAGGCACTCTGTCTCATCGAGCTTGTGCAGTTCCACTTGCTCGCCCTCACATTAGAACCAGATCAGGAAATTACCATCACTCTTGTTACTCCAGGAGTCCCTCCCCAGGTGACACCTCTCTTGACGCTGCAGCATACAACAACATTGATGGATCTCCTGTCTTCAGCACTCTGGACTTTTGAATGGTTCTTTGTCATGGACTCAGATGTAGAAAGGGGATAATGTTATGTTTTCTCTCTTTTCCTTGATCTTTGCCTCATTTATGCATGGACATGTCTCTCATCACTGTGATGATTCATTTCCTTCCATGTCGTTCTACAACCTTCCACTTCCTTCATCATCATGTTTACTCCCCCACATAGCCTTGCTGATGCCATCGGCCCCACTTATTCATTTCTGCTTACTTTCTCACTTTCTCACTGTTCTTTGACATTCTATCATATTCCACAGCTTAGTCATTGTAGGGTATATATACCATACTTGCCAGCCATTGTACCTTAGATTAGACCTCCTTGATTGTACCTACAATACACTCGGGTTTTCTCCTTGCTCCCTTGTTCAAAGGTACCAGCCCTTTACCTCCTTGACCAAGCTTAAGTACATTGGTACCTTGTCTCTGGACTTCCCTTGGTTGCGCCTTGGGACTAGTTATCTGGGCCTTCGTGTGCCAGTACCTTGTCATTGTTGAGCCTCTGTGCATCGACTCCTTGAGACCTAGCTTCCGTTAAGGCTGCACTCGTGTCAAGCCTGGTTTCTCTGGAGCAACTCCAAGGGGTATTCCAGAATGGAGGAGACAGAGAATGAATGAAGAGGCAAGGACTTTGGTGCAAGACTTATGTCGCACCCTTGTACTTGCGATCCTTGGAGTTGGAGGTCAGAGAGGATCAGAGGAGGGGGTTGGAGTAGTCAGGAGATGACTTAGTTGATATTCGAACTGAAGAACTACAGTGAGGTATGTAGGGTTTATATAGTACGGAGTTGCACAGTATTAGTAAATGGAGTCTGTGGATTGGTAATAAGAATGGAGATCAGTAAGATGGGGAGAACGATAACCGAAGCTGTGGACCAGAGTGGCAAAACACCGGCGCTGCGCGTTCTAGGTACTAGACTATACTATAAGGAGTTATGCAGCCAGTCAGAGAACAAGGAATACTAAATAAGAAAATAACACATGGTCTGGAGGTCACATGTCATCTATCGATGGAGAACACCCTGGAGGAGCGATGGAGTTGGCACTGGAGATGAGGAGTTGACTTGGAGACAAAATGGGATATAACAACTTGTCCCTACCCAGGCCAAGTGTAACACATCTCATGTTACCACCTAGCCCTTTGGAAGTTCTCTTTGACAACATTGTTGTATCTCTCCATGAGCGTCCTCCATCAAATGAGTAACGTTCAACCTTGTCCTCATTTGTATACTTTGTGTAACAGGCTTCGACAAGACTGCATGGTTGGGGATTGGTGTGAACTTCATCTTATTCTTCTTTTGCTCCTCTTTCCGTATTTGCTCCTCCTCTGCCTCTTGTGCTGTGCATGCTTCTTCTTCTCACTCTCATGCTGCTGCTTGAGCCTGGGCAACCACCTGTCACCTCTGGTTCCATATCTTTTTGGCTTGGTTGTTGGGTAGGGTCCATAATGCTAGGAGTGTTTCAGCAGCCTGGGCTAGGGATAAGCTCCTTTCTACAAGGGGTTGGCATTCTGCAGTGAATCGCTCTGATGTGTAGTCTGGTGCCACTGCAAGATTGGGATCTTCCATCAACAAGTAGAGTGAGTGTGAGATTGGAAAGATGCGAGGATACGAAGGGAATGTGATGGAAAGTGAAGGTGCAGGAATGGTGTGAGAGAGTGTGGACTTCTGGAGGTATTCAGATGCAAAAAATGTGAGAAGTATTACAGGACATATTTTTCACCCTTCTCCTACAAAATCTATCACACTCACGTTTGCCCTTATTAGCTAGTCCGATCAGGAGATATGCCTCTATCTCTTGTCACCTTATCAAGGAGTCACAGCCAGATTAGATCGTAAGTGCTGGCCTTGATCATGGACTTACCTAGACTTCTATATATGACGTTACTATGACATCATGGGCTGGACCCTCTTTCACCTCTTCACATTTCACACATGTCTCCACCTTATGTTTCTCAAACATGTTTCACTATGCTTCTCTTTCATTTCCACTCATAGCTTTATAATACATGTGTTATGTTTTCTCTTTTCTCCTTGTTCTTTGCCTTGATATTTGCCTCGTTCATGCATGGACACGTCTCTCATTATCGTGATGACTCATTCCCTTTCACGTTGTTCTACGACCTTCCACTTCCTTCGTCATCACGCTTACTCCTCCACATAGCCTTGCCGATGCCATCGGCTCCGCTTACACTTTCTTGCTTACTTTCTTGCTTTGCCATTGTTCCCTGACATTCTATGACCTTCCATGGCTTAGTCATCATAGGGTATATATACCACACTTGCCAGCTGTTGTACCTTAGCTTAGACCTCCTCGATTGTACCTCCAATACACTCGGGTTCCCTCCTTGCTCACTGTCCAAAGGTACCAGCCCTTCATCCCTTGCCCTTGACTGAGTCTTCGTGCTTCAGTACCTTGTCTTTGGACTTCCCTCGGTTGCGCCTTGGGACTAGTCATCTGGGCCTACATGCGCCAGTACCTTGTCACCGTCAAGCCTCTGTGTGTTGACTCCTTGAGACCTTGCTTCTGTCAAGGCTACGCTCGTTCCTACCCGGACCAAGCGTAACAACATGTTTCATCCTTATGTTTCAGGGTATAGGGTAGATCCTTATATGGACAGATCGTTAGATATGGTCACAACATGTACATACATTATGGATAGTATATAAAGACCCAAGGACCCAGCACTGGTTTCTCCAGTCTGGTTCTCTTGGAGATTCCCCTTGAAGTCATAAGCCCTCCTATTGGAGTTCTCCCAAAGCTTTTCTTTGAGAGCTCTTGCTGAGCTATCTCTCTTGGACAATCCTCCTAAGCTTTCCCTTGAGACCACTCCTCTTGGAAGTATATTCCTTGAGTAATCCTTGACCCACATTCCTCTAAATCCCAAAGATCTAGTGCAACCTAGTGGCTTCAAGGTTGTTTCAAGAAGCTAGGAGCTGTTGGGGCTCCTATGCAGACCACTAGGTGAGGTGGCGAGAGAGAAAGCACTGCACTACCTCGCTGACTCATGCACAGACTATATTCTAGGAAGGTCACATGACTAACCTAGACTACCACCAATGACAGGTTTATTAAATGGATGTTGCGCTTCATTATTCAAGATGTGCATGTGTCTTTGTTTAGCTGTACATGTCATCATTCATAACAATCTGCACAGCTATGGGTGTGTTCCTTCAGTTTCACAGCTATTCAATGTGTTTTGTGCTTGTATACTTCAGGTATACACAGAGTCGATGCAAACTATTAACAACACAAAACAAATACATATTTCAGTTATATTGATATTCAAGGTTCCTGCATCATTGTTACAATTTCTCTACTCTATCCTGGTGTCTTTCTTTTTTCCTCTCTTGTCACTTATCTTGCTGCACCTTTGGTCTGTCTAGAATGTTATGAGCATAGCTTGCTTGTCATTGGTCTTGACACAATGTATCTATACACATAGCCCCTTGGCTATGTGCGTTACCCTTATCACTTGTTTCACGTTGATCCTTGATCTTGATGGATAGCTTCCTCTGCAGTCTGGTTCTCTCGCACCAGTTTAGTATTTCCATTCTTCCATGTTGTTCTTCGTTATTCTATGCTGCGCATCGTCTCAGTATAAATACTTAGAGTAGACACTTGATGTACTTCATATGTACTTGATCTACACAACACAAGTGTACATCTTGTGTCACCCTTTGCAAACTCCTTGAGAAATCTTTGACGACGCTGTCGTACCTCTTCATGAGCATCCTCCATCAAACGAGTAATGTTTGACCTCTGTCCTTGCCTTAGTACACTTTGTGTAACAAAAGATCAAGTATCTCCTGTGTCCCTCCTATCCAGGAGTAGGACACCTCACTAGCAAACATTTTCCACAGAGACTGTGCCCTTCATCGTGCTTACCGCATCCCAGAAGATGACAATGAACAGAGACCCATCCAACAGCCCTCCCCTTGCCAAGTCCTTGGTTCTTCATACTCCCCAGCCCCACCCTCAAGTCCTCTAGCCTTACCTGCCCCTCATACACTTCTTGCCATTGAAGCTCCCTCTGAACCCTTGACCTTGACCACACCAAGACTACCATTGCCACCACCACCCTCCCAGACACCTAGCTTCTTCACACCATCACCACCACCCATGTCTTCTGAAAAACCTTAAATTCCCCAGAAACCCTTTGGAAAATCTCCTTGTCCACCCAGCTCACTCAGGAAAACACCCCCACCAAAACTGAGATTCCAATGTGGTGTAAAGACTTCACTGATGTCTTTGCTGAAGCCACATTCAATATCCTTCCCCAACACTGAGACTACAACCATACCATCGAACTCAAATTATCCTTCATTCCTAAGATTGCCAAAGTATACCCCTTGAACCTTGCTAAGAGAGAAGCTTGTAAAAAGTTCGTGGAAGAAAACCTTGCCATTGGCCGCATCATTCCGTCTAAGTCCCTCCAAGCCTCACCATTCTTCTTTGTACCTAAGAAAGATGGCTCATTACGCCCTTGTCAGGACTATTGCTATCTCAACTCCTATACTGTCTGAAACACATATCCCCTGCTGCTTATCTTGGAACTCATTGACAACATGAAAGACTCAATGATGTTCACCAAGCTCGACATCCAGTGGGGATACAATAACATTCACATAAATCAATGAAAAGCGACGTTCATCACCCTCCTTGGTCTTTTCGAACCAACTGTCATGTTCTTCAGGTTCACAATGCCCCTTCCACATTCCAAGCTTTCATGAACCACATCTTCACCGATATGATCTCTGGGCGCTGGCTCAAGATCTATATGGACGATCTAGGAATCCACACACAGCGTGACATCAAACTCCATCATTTCAGGACTAAATGGGTACTCCAACGACTTCGTGAACATGAACATTTGATCAATATTTCCAAATGTTCTTTTGATGCCCCTCGGATGGAGTACCTTGGCATGATCATTGGCCAAGGATGAGTTGAGATGGACCCCACCAAGCTCTCTGTGATCAAAGATTGAAAACCACCGACCTCTGTGAAGGGCATCTGTAGTTTCATCGGATTCATCAATTTCTACCAAAAGTTCATCCCCAACTTCTCCAACATCATTGCTTCCCTTGTGCTCCTTACACGAAAAGACCAGAAGTGGGAATGGACTTGTCACCAGGATAAGGCATTCACCCACCTCAAACTGATCTTCGTATCCACCCCCATCCTCACACTTCCCAATGTCTCTCGCCACCTCCCTCCTCACTGCTGGAGCCAATTTTCTGCAGGAAGACAACAATGGAGACCTTCACCCCTGTGCTTACTTCTCTAAGACCTTCGCTCTTGCTGAGCATAACTATGATATCTATGATCAGGAACTTCTCACTGTCATCCTCGCCCTCCAGGAATGGCGCTAGTATCTACTAGGCATAGAACATGCTGTCACAGTCATCACTGATCACAAAAACTTGTCTTATCTCAAAGACCCTTGTAAACTCTCTCATTGACAAGCTTGCTGGTCACTTTTCCTCCAAGATTATGACACTGTGTGGAAAGTCACCCTAGGCTCCCAGATAGGACCAGCAGATGCACTCTCTCAATGAGACCACATAGACACTACCAAAGACAACATTGATGCCCCTATCCTTCCTGACCCTGTAGTCATCTCTGCTCTTGACCTATCCCTCGTTGACAGAATTAAGCAATCCTTACCCTCAGACCCCCTCATTCTCCATGCTTTACAAAACCTCACAAATGGTTCCCCACTCTTTCCTTGCTCCACTCTAGCTGACTGGCATTATAACGATGCTCAGTTGTTCTACAAAGATCATCTTTATGTTCCCCCAGCTTTCTGACAACCTCTCCTTAATGCTATCCATTCCTTCTCCACCACCGGTCATATGGGACAATTTTGCACCAAGTCCATCATCAAATGTGACTTTTGGTGGCCTGGTCTGGCCACCTTCGTCCATAATTACATTGCTGGCTACACTGTGTGCCAGCAAAACAAGGTCAACACCCTACAGCTCTCCCACTCCAGCCCATCAACCATGTCACTTCCTTTCCACCAACTATCTGTTGACCTCATTACTGATCTCCCACTCTCCAATGGCTTTGATTCGCTTATGGTCATGGTAGACCATGGCCTTACAAAGAGGGTAATTTTATGCCCTTGTACTAAAACCATCGACACAGCAGGCATAGCCAAGCCTCTTGTCAAAGTGTAACTCCATATATCTTCCAATATTTCCGATGTTTCCAAAATTCCCACGCTTCTGACACTTCTGGAAGTTTTCTGTGCAGCCACTTCCAATAGTCTTGAAGTGCTTCTGCCTTGGGAACACCGGAAACACTTAGATTTCAACACTTATTCCATTTATACTAATTTGAACATTCTGGAGTTTTACGTGATCACAACTCCGCCCATATTTTTAGCTTTACGTTACTTTTCTCTCACCTCAGTCATGTTTCACATTGTGGGCAGTGACTGAGGTGAGACTCCAGCTGTTTCTTCATTGTAGTTCTAGCTAATGTAGTACTGTAGTGGGCAGTGACTGAGTGGGCACACCTGCCCTTACTATAGTTCCAATAGGTTATGAGCCCTGCTAGCGCACACTAGTAGGAATCTTATTCTTACACGACTTACCTCACTCCATCTCCGTCTCTGCCCTGACGTATCCTGTACCATCAAAAAAAAAAAAAAAAAAAAGCCTTCTAAATACAACCACAGTGAAACTGCTGCTGTCTGTCCAGCTCTAACTGGACCTTCAAACTTCAACATATGGAAACTTCGCATCACTGCCAAACTGTGGTATGAAAAGGTCCTTGGTGTTGTCCTTGGTACAGACTTAATTTCAATCAACACACCTACTCTCAGCACCAGTCAAACTGGTACACCCAAAATCACTTTTGAAATCGCTTCTGGAGCCAGTTCCACTGAGGACACCCAAAAGTGGATAGAATGTGATGAGAAAGCTCATGGGATAATCCAGGACCATATCTCAGATGCACTCCTTATCAAGACACAACAGCACACCACTGTGAAGGATCTCTATGATGCTCTCATAAATCTTCACCAAGCATCAAACCTTGCCTCTGCCTTCTACTCCTTCCAACAACTCTTTGCATCAGAATGGAATGGGAAATCCGACATTTCCAACCACATTGCCTCCATTCGTACCCTCAAGTCATGCCTCACCGGAATGAAGTTTCCTGTTGATGGAAAAATCCTCACATTCATCCTCCTAAACTCTCTTCCCAGAACTGCAGAGTGGAATCCATTTGCCTCATCAGTCATCAACACAACTGAAGAGGCAAAACTCACTTTCAACATGGTGGAAACCCGCATTCTCTCTGAGGATACTCAACTGAGGCTTCCAAACACCTCCAATTCGGCATATGCAGCCAAATCTGACCGGAAGAAGAAGCCAAAAGGGGACAAGTGGTGTGAATACCACCACACTATGGGACACAACACACAGGAGTGTCGGAGTTATCAATTCTGGCCCACAGAACTGAAGGAGAAATACAAAAAAGAAAAGGCAAACAATGTGGATGGAGCTTCCAACCGGAAAGCGGAATGACCAGATCCAAAACATGTAACTAGTGAACATGTAGACCGTGCCTTATACCAACAGATTCAGGCTTATGTCTTGTCTGATCCTAAGACCACCTCTCAACTCCCTATCATCATTGACTCAGGTGCAACATCACACATGGTTCCACACCAGAAATGGTTCCAATCCTACTCCACTCTTTTCCCACCTCGCTCGGTGCAATTCAGAGACAATTCCACAGTCAAGGCAATCGGAATTGGAAGTGTCATCCTTCGATCTATCATAAAGGGCAAAAGATATGAAATCTCCCTCAGTGATGTTCTACATGTTCCAGAATTCACACTGTCCCTTATCTCTGTCCCAAAACTGGCCAAAGCAGGATTATCCGCATCTTTCCCAGCAAATGCTACTTCATGCTTCATACAGAAGGGCCCTCATACAGTTCTCATGGGATCACATGCAGATGGACTTTATCATGCAACTGCAACCCCACAAACCATACCAGAATCTGGGCTGGTCTCTGTGGATATAAATCTACTACACAGATGCATGGAACACATTTCAATACCATGAATCCAGACCATGGTTCAACAAGGCCAACTACATGGTATCAATGCCATTACCGGAACTCCAAAATTTTGTGAACCTTGTACAATTGGAAAGATGAAAAAACTTCCTTTTGAGTCCAGGAGTGAACAGCGGACCACCAAACCACTACAAGTAGTCCATACAGATGTCAGTGGCCCAATAACTCCTCAATCTCGGGAAGGATACTGGTACTGGCTACTTATTGTCAATGATTTCTCCCAATTCCCTTGGATCTACTTCCTAAAGTGGAAAAACGATGTCAAGGACACATGAAAAATGGAAGACAGATGTAAAGGCTTTCTTTCATACAGAAATAGAGGCAGAGCAATTCTCAGATCTGCATGTCAAATTTCTACACAGTGACGGAGGAAGTGAATATGTCAACACTGAGTTCCAGAACACACTCCAAAGTGATGGAACTATTCTGGAAACTTCGGCACCATACACTCCGGAACAAAATGGGCTTGCAGAACAAATGAACCAAACTCTCTCATATCTTGCAAACACCATGTTAGAAGACTCCAAACTTCCAAAATCATTCTGGACTGATGCCATGTCCACTACAACATATGTTACAGGTCATAGCCCAACATCTGCTCTAAAAGGCAACAACCCCTACTCTTTGCTCATTGATCGTCAGGTTGATCCTACTGTATTTCAACCCTTTGGATGCATTGCCTATGCTCTTGTACCAAAAGAACAACATGGTGGAAAATTCCAATCCCATGAACGGAAGTGTATACTACTTGGGTACACTTATGGACAGTGAGCCTACAAACTCCTTGACTTGGAACATCAAACCATCATCTCTAGCCATCATGTCACCTTCAATGAATCTGGCACCATCTCCAACACAGAAGCTGCTCCTTGGACTTGTGCATCCAAGGGTCAGTGGGAGAGACTGACATCTCAACACTTCCGAAAAATGGAAACTCTGGAAACTCTGGAAGCAGATGATGCAGAAGAAGAACCAAATGAGGGACCCTTTCTAGGAACAGTGGGAGAACAAACAGAGTTGGACAACATTACTGCCATCACTGACAAACTCAGCCAACTTCACCTGAACAACCCATCACTCGAGAGTCCTCCAACAGAAGTTCCTTTAAGCTCAAGCTCAAACTCATCTCCAAAACAAACCCAAGCTAAATCCTACCATCCTGCAGAGATCATTGCAGGTGTTCGAAGAAGTAGCCATGCACAAAAACCAGCAAATAAAAACCAAGACTACTTCCAGACATTGGAAGAGGAAGCACACCAAAGACGACCAGAAGTAAACCTAGAGCTAGAACTGAAACCAAAACTGGAACCAGAACTGGAAGCAAAAGAGGTTGAAGTTGAAAATGTACTCTCAACTCCTGAAACAGATGTGGAAGAAATTCCCGATACCCCAGAACTTCCTGGAGCTTTCTACAGCATTCAGGATGATTTACAAGAGCAGATCTTTGCTGAAATCACCCATGGATCTTCTGGAGATAAACTACCAAATTCCATAAAGGAAGCTTACATGCGATCAGACGCTGACTTATGGAAATCAACTGTTGAGGAAGAGTTACTAAACCTAAATGCAAATCATGTGTATGAAACAGTCCCACTACCAGAAGGTGTCAAACTGATCACTTCCAAACCGGTATTCCGAATCAAGTATGATGAAAATGGAAAGGTAGAACGCTACAAAGTCCAGATCGTGGCATGGAGATTCACGCAAAAGGAAGGAATAGACTATCAAGAGGTTTTTGCCCCAGTGGCAAACCTTGATTCTGTCCGAACCATTGTTACTCTTGCAGCCAAGCATAACCTGGAACTCGATCAGATGGATGTCTCTACAGCATACCTAAATGGCTAACTTGAGGAAGAATTATATCTTCTACCTCTGGAAGGTGTCCCAATCCAACCCGGATATTGCTGGAAACTCCAAAGGTCACTCTATGGCCTAAAGCAGGCTGGACGAACATGGAACAAGACATTGGACAAAAAGCTTGGAGAACTTGGCTTCATTAACCTGGATGCAGAAACATGCTTGTATGTTCTCCGCAAAGAGGGTCAAGTATGCTTTCTTGTTGTCTATGTCGATGACCTCCTACTCGCTGCCAGTTCCCAGTCATTCATGAACTTGGTAAAGGGAACCCTATCAACAGCCTTTAAGATGCAAGACCTTGGAGAGGCAAAATTCATTATGGGGTTGGAAATCCAATGTGATCAAAAACTCAGAACTATATGCCTAACGCAATCTCAGTATGCAAAAACTGTCCTCCAAAGAACTGGGATGACAAATTCTAATCCTGTATGGACACCAATGGTTCACAGCCTTTCCCTTTCAGCCGCTGATCCTATGGATGATACCAAAATCACAGAAATGACAATAAATGGGACAAAAGTTTCCTACCTTATTGTCATTGGTTCCCTGATGTACCTTATGCTTGGAACCTGCCTGGATCTTGCCTATGCGGTTGGAACACTTAGCCGCTTCAGCTCAGCACCAAAAAAATGCCATTGGGAAGCTGCAAAATGAGTTCTTCGCTATGTACATGCAACCATAGACATGAAACTCCAGTATGATGGAAATGAAGTCACCATGGACATGGACTTCCATGGCTATTCTGACGCTGGATGGTCACAAAATCCAGACAATTCCTAGTCCATCTCTGGATTCCTCTTCCTCAGCAATCAAGGAGCAATCTCTTGGTTGAGTAAACTACAAAGCATGGTTGCTTTATCCACCACAGAGTTAGAATACATTGGACTTAGCAATGCTGGCCAACACCTTGCCTGGCTCAGAACATTCTTTGAGGAGATTGGGCATCCACAGACTGGACCCACAACTTTTCATTGTGACAACCAGGCAGCAATCATACTTTCACAAGACCCACAGTTCCATGCCTGGACCAAACACATCCAAAGAAAATACCACTTTGTTTGGGATAACCTTGTAGGCAAAGGAGAAGCAGTCATCCAGTACATTCTGACTGGAGATATGGTTGTGGACATCCTCATAAAGCCACTCACACAAGACCAACATTGGAAATTTGTGCGTGCAATGGGACTACGGTTGCACTTGAGTGGGAGTGTCAAAGTGTAACTTTGTATATCTTCCAATACTTCCGATGTTTCTGGAATTCTCACACTTCTGACACTTCCAGAAGTTTGCTGCGCAGCCACTTCCAATAGTCTTGAAGTGCTTCTGCCTCAGGAAGACCGGAAATACCTAGTTTTCAATACTTATCCCATTTATACTAATTTGAACATTCTGGAGTTTTACATGATCACAACTCCGCCCATATTTTTAGCTTTACGTTACTTTTCTTTCACCTTAGTCATGTTTCACACCATGGGCAGTGACTGAGGTGAGACTCCAGCTGTTTCTTCATTGTAGTTCTAGCTAATGTACTGTGGTGGGCACACCTGCCCTTACTATAGATTCAACATACCCGCACCCAAGCAATACCCCTGTGTGGGTGCCTCCTACCCGTGCTGTTCCCTAGTGATATATGTATAGGCAGGCCATTGCCTTGCCACACCGTTGTCATCATCTGGTGGTAGTGCACCATTGCACAGCCCTCGCCTACACCATTGTCACCTGGTGGTGGTGGGCGAGCCATTGCCCTGCCTCACCACTGCCATCACATGGTGGTGATGCATTGCTGCACAGCCCTCATCCATGTCATCATTGTTT
>JBBPUD010000335.1:0-26574 GCA_038094475.1 Phylloporus aff. rhodophaeus
ATTATTCTCCCAGAAAGTCAAATTTATAATCACTTCTCTAGGCAAACAACAAATTATTCTAGGAATGCCCTGGCTTTGTAAATGAAACCCTGATGTAGACTGGACCAACATGAAGCTGGCCATAGACTTCCCAGTGATTCTCCAAAAGATCACTTTGTCCACACAACTTGCCCAACAAAACACCCTGTTACATGAAGTGTACAAGGCAAGAATGATGGTTGAACGTTTACTCATTTGACGGAGGACGCTCATGAAGAGGTACAACAATGTCGTCAAAGAGAGCTTCAAGGGACTAGTGGTGACACAAGATGTACACTTGTATTGTGCAGATCTAGTATGAGTACATCAAGTGTCAACTCTACATATTTATAGGGTTGAAGCACGCAGCAATGGAAAGCTGTAGAACAGCGTGGAATGATAGATCACTAAGTCGGTGTGAGAGAACCAAACTGCGGAGAGAGGCTGTCCGAAACAAGATCTGATAACATAGCAAGATGAAACAGGAACAGGATGAAACAGGAACTCAAAGGTGAGGATCTGTGCGAAGATAAGCATCACTGGTTGAACAGCATGAGAGATGAATGATCAAAGATGATGAGGGAATGCTCATCATGTTCAGCGAGAATCATAGGAGAAATGAAGAAGGAGATTTGATGAGAAAGAAGTAGAACATGATGATAAAGAGAAAGAATTGTAACATACCCCCACTGAAACCCAGATCTCCACATGGTGCAAGGACTTTGCCAATATCTTTGCCAAGTCCATGTTCAATATTTTTCCCCAACACAGAGATTATGATCACACAATCGAGCTAAAACCATCATTTGTCCCCCAAATTGCAAAGGTTTATCCCTTAAACCCTGTGGAAAAGGAAGCATGCAGAAAGCTTGTCAAAGAAAACCTTGCCACTGGTTGTATCATCCCATCAAAGTTGCCTCAGGCCTCTCCATTCTTCTTCATACCCAAAAAGGATGGCTCCCTGTATCCATGTCAAGATTATCATTATCTTAATTCCCATACTATTTGCAACACATATTCCCTACCACTCATCTCCAAGCTCATTGATGACATGAAAGACTTGACACTGTTCACTAAACTCAACATTCAATGGGGTTACATCTAATCAATGGAAGGTTGTTCATCACCCCCTGGGCCTTTTTAAACCAACAGTCATGTTCTTCAGATTCAACAATGCTCCCTCTACATTCTAGGCTTTCATTAACCACACTTTTGCAGATATAATCTCTGAGCATTGGCTCAAGATATATATGGACAACCTAGGCATTCACACCCAACTAGACATCAAACTTCATCACCATTGGACTAAATGAGTATTGCAATGACTTTGCGAAAATGGTCTTTCAATCAAAATTTCCAAATGTTCCTTTGATGCCCCTCAAATGGAATATCTTGGCATGATCATCAAACAAGGAAAGATTGAGATGGACCCTACTAAACTCTTGACAATCAAGGAGTGGAAACCATCTACCTCAGTGAAAGGCATCCAAAGCTTCATTGGATTTACCAACTTCTATCACAAGTTCATCCCCAATTTCTCAGATATCATTGCACCTCTTGTACTCCTCACTCAAAAGGATCAAAAGTTGAAATGGACATGACATCAGGACAAGGCATTCACCTACCTCAAAATGATCTTTTCCTTCACTCCTGTCCTAGCTCTTCCTGATGTCTTTTTGTCCTTTCTTTGTCATGACCAACACCTCTCTTCTTGCTGCTGGTGCTGTCCTTTTACAAGAAGACAGCAATGGTGATCTCCACCCATGCACCTACTTTTCCAAGACCTTTGCCCTTGCTAAATGCAACTATGATATCTATGACTGAGAGCTCCTTGCAGTCATCCTTGCTCTTCAGGAATGGCATCATTATCTCCTAGGCACCAACCATGCTGTTATTGTCATTACCAATTACAAGAACTTGTCTTATCTCAAAGACCCTCAGAAGCTCTCTTGTCGGCAAGCTTGCTAGTCCTTCTTCTTACAAGACTACAATATCATTTGGAAAGTTACTCTTGGCTCCCAGATGGGACCAGCAGATGTCCTCTCCCATCGGGACCACATTGACATGACTGCTGACAACATTGATGCTCCCATTCTTCCTGATCCTGTCATTATCTCAGCCCTCAACCTCTCCCTCATCAATGGGATCAAACAGTCCTTGTCCTCTGATTTCTTGTTCTCAAAGCTCTACAAAACCTTGCTGATGGATCCCCACTCTTCCCTTGCTCTGCTTTAACTGACTGGTGTTATGATGATGCTCAATTATTTTACAAGAATTGCCTCTATGTTCCCCCTACCTCTCAGTGTGCCCTCCTGGATGCCATCTATTCCTCTTCCACTACCAGTCACATGGGTCAATTCTGTACCAAATCCATTATTGAGTGCGATTTCTGGTGGCCAGGTCTGGCCATATTCATCAGAAACTACATCACTGGTTGTGCTGTCTCTCTGCTCTAGCCTATCCCTTCATCCATGTCTCTCCCATTCCACCAACTGTCCATGGACCTTATCACTGATCTCTCCCTGTCCAACAGCTTATGGTTGTGGTTGACCATGACCTTACGAAGGGGGTAATTTTATGCCCTTGTTCCAAAACCATCAATGCTACAGGAGTAGCTAAACTCTTCTTTGATCATATCTTCAAATACTTCAGACTTTATGATTCCATCATCTCCAACTGAGGCCCACAGTTTGCCTCTGCCCTTGCTAAGGAACTCACTTGTCTTCTACAATATGATCTTCAACTCTTCACCACCTATTATTCTCAAACTGATGGACAAACCAAGCATACCAACCAGGAACTTGAAACATACCTTTGGATCTTTTGCTTTCATGATCCACATCACTGGTTGGAACATATCACTGCTGTGAAATTTCATCATAACACCACTTCACACAGCTCTACCAAAACTTCTCCTTTTTCATTGATACTCAGATATAAACCCAGGAACTTCCCTTCAATGGAAAAGATCTTCATCCCAGCCCTGGAAACTAGGCTTACTGCCTTGGAAGAAGCCTGGAAGGAAGTCCTTGCAGCACACAATTCTGCTCATCTGCTCATATCCAAACAATTCACACGGAAGTTCTTCCCATGGAAAGTTGGTGATCATGTCTGGCTTGAGTCCACCAACCTTCACATTTCTTATCCCTCATGAAAACTCACCCCTAAGGGGCAAGGCCCCTTTGAAATCACTCACATCATCTCCCCTTTGATATATCAATTGAAACTCCCAGGTACCTGGAAAATCGTCAGGACCAGTTACTCCAGTCACTTTGGAGCAGAGGTCCTAGGAGATAAGGGGTTGGAGCAGAGATGTGGAGCAAAGGGGTGAGTCTTGGTGCAGGACTTATGTGTCACACCTTGCGTAGGCTTGACTTTTAGAAGTAGAAGAGGAGTAACAAAAGGAGTTATCCTAGTGGATATTCAGACTAAGAAATACAGAGTGTAGTATCTACGATTTATATACTACTGGAGTTGTATCACATTACTAATGGGGAGGACTACAGAACATTCTATAAGTAAGATGGCACAAAGATAACCAGAGCTATGTACCAGAGATAAGATGTGCCTGGGCTGCACATTCATAAGAATGGAGACTAGCCAAAAGGAGAGGCACAGCCAATTAGAATACAAAGAGAACCATAAAAGGAAATATCATGTGGATCCGGATGTCACATGCTTACAAATGGAGGAGATCACTCTGGAGGAAATGAAAAGTTGTATGTAAAGATCCAGAGTTGGAACAACATATGACAAAAATACACAATGTGTTTCATGCATCACTGCTTTCCTCCTTCAAACAAACTGATGTACATGGCCCCTTGTTCCCATAGCCTTCTCCTGATGTTATCAACAATGAGAAAGAGTATAAAGTTGAGGCTATTCTCTCTCACATGGGATCCCATGGCAATTATTGGTACCTAATCACATAGAAAGGCTATTCCTCTGCTGAAAACACTTGGGAACCTAAAACTAATCTCATGTACCTTGATAATATCACTATGTTTCCTCCTTTTGCCTTCACTTCTTCAACTTCTCTATTGCTAGCACTTTGCATTTCTTCCTCCTCCCAAGAGCTCTTCATCCCTGATACTCTTCCCCAAGCCCCTATTGTCCCTGAAGACAATGTTGTCCCTTTTGTCCTGGACCCACTGGGCAGCACTCATTACATTGATCCTATCACTCAGGAACTGAACAGATCTTATGTTGTTCAAGTAGGCAACCATGACATCCTCTCTACCCCTACTCATCTTCTTCACAATCCCTATGTCTGACCTCCTATGTCCAACACTACTCATTGCTTTTGGTGTTACCAAGTTGGTCATTACAGAGACGAGTGTGTGCTATACCAGTGCCCCCACTACCATGTCAATGCTCCTCACCACCGCCAGAGACTCTGTCTCACAATACAGTGCTCTAATTGTCAATGATGAAAACATGGATTCTCTCATTGACCTTGTGATGTTTGCCTCTATTGTGATTAGTTTGGATATAGTGATATACAATGTCCATATAGCCATCTCATTCCCAATGTCCATATAGCCATCTCATTCCCAATGTCCTGCCACCCTCTAGCAACTAGTGTCTTTCAGGAAGGGGTTGGAAAGTTGTACCAGGAGTACAACTCTATGAAGAGGATATTGTTACGATTTTCTTGCTTTATCCTGGTGTCTTTTCTCTTTCCTCTCATATTACTTATCTTGCTACTTCCATGCTTTGCTTAGAATGCTTTGAACATACCTTGCTCATCATGGAACTAGACACTATGTTTCTATATGCATAGCTCCTTGGCTATGTGCTTCTCTATCATCATGTTTCAGTCTTCATCTGATCTCATTTCACTTTGCTTGATGGATAGCCTCCTTTGTAGTCCAGTTCTCTCACACCAGCTTAGTGTTCCTACTTTCCATTCATAGTATTTTTTGTTATTCTCTGCTATACATTGTCTTTATATAAATACTAGAATAGACACTTAATATACTTCATACTTGATCCGCACAATAATAGTATACATCTTGTGTCAACACTTTGAGTCCCTAAGAGATCTCTGTCAAACAAGTCCACTCAACTTTGCCTTGTCTAAAACATACACTTCATGTAACAGGAAAAATCAAAATCTTCATAAGGTAGGAGGATATTGAAACAACCCTGAACCACTAGGGCTCTGACTAGGTTGCACTAGACCTTAGGACTTTAGGAAAGATGGGTATAGACTCAAGGGAAATCTCCAAGAGAACCAAACTGGAGAAACCAGCGCTGGTTTCTTGGGTCTTTATATACTAGAATAATGTATATACATGTTGTGACCGTATCTAATGATCTGTCTGTATAAGGATCTACCCTATACCCTGAAACATAAGGATGAAACATGTATCATAATGGCTGTGAGTAGGAATGGAAGAGAAGCATAGTGAAACATGTTTGAGAAACATATGGTGGAGGCATGGATGAAACATGAATGTGTGAAAGAGGGTCCAGCCCATGATGGCATAATGATATCATAGAAGTCTAGGTGAGTCCATGAGCAAGGCCAGCACTTACGATCTAATCTGGCTGTGACTCCTTGATAAGATAAGATGAAAAGAGATAGAGGCATATCTCCTGATTGGACTAGCCAATAAGGGCAAACGTGAGTGTGATAGACTTTGTATAAAGAGGCAAAAAATATGTCCTGTAACAGATATAAGCCTTGTACTGGGTGTTGTGCTGATTTTTTGGCATCTGAAGCAATGTCCTTCCTTGATGCACTTGGATCATTCTTCAGGGGTAAGTTTGGAGACCCAAATGGAGTCTACGTCCATTGTGTTCGGGTCTTTGACACAAGGGGCAAGTTGAGGGACAAAGCGAGGAGTGGGGGGAATGGGGACAGTATGGACTTGGGGAGTGCCTTTCCTGATGGCTGCCATGCGAGCTTTCTGGGTGTGAAACTGCGTGGACTTGTCAATCCACATGTTCAAGTCTGTTGGGAGTTTGCTCATGGATAGGACTATGTTGGTGATTTTCTGGTTGCAGCCCATGGCAAAGTATTCAATGAGTGACTGTTGATTGGTGATGCCAGACTTGGCAGCAGTTCCTAAGAAGTCCAAGATGTATTTCTGAAATCCATTGTTGATGGAGTTATTAGGCTCCCTGAAGGCAGTCTAGTGAAGGTATGGGAGTTGAAGGTGGGCAGTGGCTTGGATGTCAAAGGGGAAGAATGTTTTCTCAAAGTTTTTGACCAACTTGTCGAAAGTTTTGTTTTTGTCTTTGAGGAGCGGGTCTGCTAACCTGTCATACCAGGTTTTAGCAAAGGCAGCTGCTCTTTCTGTGGACAGCATCTTGCTAAGACAAGTGAAGACCTTGGTCGAGTCTTCCGCATAGAGTTTCTTGTTGATGATGAAGTAGGCCTTCATGGCCTTGATCCATCTAACTGTGTCAGCCGGTTTCCTGGAGAAGTCAGCTGGCAGAGTAGCTCGTAGCTCGGTGGGTTTTTCAGAGGACATGGGCGGTGACGACAGTGTGAAGAGACTGGGTGACTATTACAATTCTTTCGCTTCATCGTAATGTTCTTCTTATCACTCGTCGTATCTCGTTCCTCGCTCCTCCCTTTATCTTCGTAGAACGTGATGAGCATGCGCTCATTATCTTTGACCAATCGTCTATATCACTGTTCAACCAGTGACATGTATCTTCACACAGGTTCTCTCCTTGGAGTTCCTGTTTCACCTTCACATCAGTTTCTCTTCGCTGTACTCTTTGATCTCATTTCAGACAGCTTCCCTCCACAGTTCGGCTCTCTCGCGCCGACTTAGTAATCTTACATTCCACACCATTCTACGGTCTTCTTTTGCTGTGCGCTTCGATCATATAAATACCTAGAGTAGACACTCGATGTACTCATACTTGATCTACACAATACAAGTGTACATCTCGTGTCCCACCTTGTGAACCTCTCTGAGAACTCCTTGACGACGTTGTCGTACCTCTTCGTGAGCGTCCTCCGTCAAACGAGTCACGTTCAAACCTCGCCTTCGCTTTAGGTATACTTCGTGTATCAGTGACTGAGAGGGTGGTGGTGGTGACAGTGGTCAAGGTGTGGTCAAGGTCAAGGGTTCAGGGGGAGCTTTAATGGAAAGAAGCATACGAGAGACAGGTACATAAGGCTAAAGGACTCAAGGGTTGGGCTGGGGAGTATGAGGATCCCAGAACTCAGCGAGGTGAGGATTGTTGAATGGGTCTCTGTTCGTTGTTGTCTTCCGGGACACGGTAAGCACGACAAAGGGCTTGGTCTCTGTGGGAAATGTTTGCTAGTGAAATGTCCTACTCCTGGATAGGAGGGACAAGGGAGATACTTGATCTTTTGTTACATGAAGTGTACAAAGGCAAGGACAAAGGTTGAATGTTACTCGTTTGACAGAGGACGCTCATGAAGAGGTACGACAATGTTGTCAAAGAGTTCTCAAGGTGTTTGCAAGGGTAACACAAGATGTACACTTGTATTGTGTAGATCAAGTATGGGTACATTGAGTGTCAACTCTAGCTACTTATACTTTCAAGACACACAGCCAGGATATTCATAGAACAAGATGGAATGATGGAACACAAAGCCGGCACAAGAGAGCCGAGCTGCAGAGGAAAGCTGTCTGAGACAAGATGAAAAGCACAGACAATGGAAATAGGCATGAGGTAAAACAGGAACCAAGTGAAACAAAGATCAGGGAACCTGGTGGAAAGGGAACAAGGCATGCTCAATGGTTGTACAGGTGAAGCGAGGCAGACCCAAGAATAATGAGCATATGCTCATCACATTCAGCGAGAAGAAGCGGAAGAATGAAATAAGAGATTTGTCAAGAAATGAGGAGAACGTGACAATATAGAGAAAGAATTGTAACAGTAACAGTTTAGCATCCTCTTAGCTATTTGAACAGCTAAACAGATTGCCTTTGGGTTCTTCCAGTCATGTGTGTAGTTGATGAAAACATTGTCAATGTGGTCTATTGCTGGAATGACAGCCACATGGTTGGGTGTTGAGCAAGAGAAGTAAAGTGTAGTATCCTTGAGGATCTGCTGCATGTGAGCTATGCACATGCTTGATGCATGGTTATCTTATTTTCAGTGTGTTACATAGGTGTTCTGCATTTTCCCACTTGCCACTACTCAGCTTATACTTACACTGTTACATGAAGTGTTCAAAGCAAAGACAAGGTTGAATAGATCAAGTATGAAGTACATTGAAAGTCTACTCTAAGTATATATACAATGACAGTGCACAGTAGAGAACAATGGAGAATATCATGGAAGAATAGGAACACTAAGCCAATATGAGAGAACTGGACTGTGGAGGAAGCTGTCCATTAGGATCAAGGAACAATGAGATAAAACAAATGATGAAGGCAAAGCACATAGCCATGGGGCTATGTGCATAAATGCATCATATCAAGACTAATGATGAGCAAGGCATGCTCATAGTGTTCTAGACAGAGCAAAGGTGTGGCCAGATAAGCGATACGAGAGGAAAGAGAAAGACACCAGGATAGAGTAAGGAAATTGTAACAATACCCCCTTTGTAGAGTTGTACCCCAGGTACAACTTTCCAACCTCTCTCTTTGAAGACCCTAGTTGCAGGAGGAGGGCAGGACATTGGGAATGAGATAGTTATATGGACATTGTGTATTGTTATGTCCAAATTGGTCGCAATGCATGCAAGGGCATCAGGAGGGTCTGTATTCCCATCGTTGACAAGTAGAGCACTGTAGCATGAGGCAGAGTCGTTGGGGGTGATGAGAAGCAGTGATGGTGATGTGATAGTGGGGGCATTTGTAGAGTGCACACTCATCTCGATAATGGCCAACCTTGTTACACCGAAAGCAACGAGTGGTGTTGGTTGTGGGTGGGTAGACATAGGGATTGTGTAAGAGACGAGTGAAGGTAGAGAGGATTTTGATGTTGCCAACACAAACAACATAAGACCTATTGAGCTCCTGAGCAATGGAGTAAAGATAGCGAGCACTGCTGGGAGGACTGAGGATGAAGGGGATGACATCATCTTCAGGAACGATGGGTGCAGGAAGAGGAGTCTCGGGAGAGGAGGGAGCTGGTGAAGGGGAAGAAATGTGAAGGGCAAGTGGTAAAGGAGCAGGAGAAGCAGGGTCTGAAGAAGAAAACATAGCGATGTTCTTGAGGTACTCTGTGTGTTCATCAAGAAACAAAGTGAGAAAAATGGGGTGGAACACAGGATATAAGATACTAATGGGGATTTGTGTGAGAAAGTTGAGCACATGAAGTAGTTTGAGCACTTGTCCAGTGAGGCTATTCAAGAACTCACATACAGGGAGGCCATATTCAGCAGAAAGGTCATTGGGGGCTAGTCCTTGCACAGCAAGATCCTCCTTGTAGAGGGGTATTCATTCAAGGAGAATGACAAGAGAGGGTTTGGCAAGTATGCTGGTGAAGAGGATCATCCAAGCACAGACAGGGAGAAGATACAAGTATACTAGGGTGGTGCATAGTACTGTCCAATGATTGGGAAGAGAGTCAGAGGAGGAAGAAGAGCAGGACATAGGAGGGGATGAGGTGGACAACATTACGGGGATGGAGTGGCCTTGGCCAGATAGGAGGAAGTGGATGAAGTTGGAATAAAAAACCAGGTTAAGAAAAAGGTAAGCCCAAGGGCAAGCAAGCAGATGAGAATGATCCAGAAGGTCTTAAGGTAAGAGAAGCATCATGAAGAGATCACAACGTCCATATTACTATCGTGTTCATTGTAGTTTGTGAAGTTTCTTACATATAATCCTTGAGGATGTCTTGAGCATGCATGAGATTTACCTCAGGCTCCCAGGTATTCTTGGCAGAGAAATAGCCCTTCCATGTGGTCAGGTACCGACAACAGCCAGGGGATCCCTTGTGAGATGGAATAGCCTCAACTTTGTATTCCTCTTCATCATCAATCATGTCAGGAGGGGGCTGTGAAAATGATGGGCCATGCATGTCAGTTTGTTTGAAGGAGGAAAGTAGTGTGGCATGAAACACATCATGAATCTTCCAGGTACTGGGAAGTTTCAGTTGATAGACTAGGGGGGAAATAATGCAAGTGATTTCAAATGGGCCATAACACTTGGGGGCGAGTTTTCAAGATGGGTATGGAATGCATAAATTGGTGGCTTCTAGCCAGATGTGATCTCCTACTTTCCATGGTGAGAACTTTTGTATGGATTGTTTGGTCATGAGGAGATGGACAGAGTTGTGTGCAGCAAGGGCTTCTTTTCAAGCTTCTTCCAATGCAGTGAGTTGTGCTTCCAGGGCAGAGATGAATATCTTTCCAATCATCAGAAAGTTCTTGGGCTCATATCCAAGCATCAAGGAAAAGGGGAAAGTTTTGGTCAAGCTGTGAGGGGTGGTGTTATGATGGAATTCTACTGTGGTGATGTGATCTGCACAGTGATGCAGGTTGTTACTACAGAAGATCCACAGATACATTTCTAGTTCCTGGTTGGTGCACTTTGTTTGTCCATTGGTCTGTGGGTGATAGGTGGTGGAAAGTTTAAGGTCATACTGGAGAAGATGAGCGAGTGCTGAGGCAAATTATGGTCCTTGGTCAGAGATGATGGAGCTGTATAGTCTGAAGCGTTTGAAAACATGGTCAAAGAAGAGTCTGGCTACACCAGCTGCATCGATGGTCTTAGAGCAAGGGTATAAAATTACCCCCTTTGTAAGGCCATGGTCTACCATGACCATAAGCAAGTTAAAGCCATTGGAGCACGGGAGATCAGTGATGAGGTTGACAGACAGTTGGTGAAACGGAAGAGATATGGTTGATGGAATGGGCTGGAGTGGGGGAATAGTGGGATGGGTGTTGACTTTGTTCTGTTGGTATACTGCATAGCTGGTGATGTAGTTATGGATGAATGTGGCCAGGCCAGGCCACCAGAAGTTGTGTTTGACAATGGACTTGGTGTGAAATTGTTCCATATGACCAGTGGTGTTACGATTTGTCTACCAGGACATGCAAGAGACGTGGGTCGGCAGTTTATTCTTTTCTTTGTCATTTGTTGCTATGCTGCTTTATTGGTGTTTCACCTGATCGAACTATTGTTTACTTGAACAGTTGTTTCATTGACAGCCATCAAGGGCTGTGTCTCTCTTGTTCTCATTTTGATCTTCATTTCTTGATCTATTCTCGACGACCAATCATATAATCCCTACCACATCACACCACTTCCCTTTCTTGGCGCTGCTGCGCATTCCACCTACTATATAAACTGTCGTCTCGAATACTTGTACCCTAAGCTAGATCTTACCTTTACATCAATTGACTCTCTTGACTCCGAACTCTTGGGCTACTTGCTTCGCCCATTGATTCTGCCAGGTCTAAACCTCGCAGCGACTAAGTCCTAGGACTTCACCGAACTTCGACCAAGCTACCAAAGGTCTACGTTAAGGCCCTACCCGGGACTAAGCGTAACAAGTGGTGGAAGAGGAATGAATGGCGTTGAGGAGGGATTGTTGGGAAGCTGGGGGGACATAAAGACAATCTTTGTAAAACAACTGTGTGTCATCATAACACCCATCAGCTAGAGTGGAGTAAGGGAAGAGTAGGGAATCATCAGCGAGGTTCTGTAAGGCACAGAGAATGAGGGGGTCTAAGGGTAAGGATTGTTTAATTCCTTTGACGAGAGAGAGGTCAAGAGCAAAGATGACAACTGGGTTAGGAAGAATAGAGGCATCAATGTTGTCGTCAGTGGTGTCTATGTGGTTGTATTGAGAGTGTGTCTACTGGTCCCATCTGGGATCCTGGGTGATCTTCCAGATGATGTCATAGTCTTGGAGGAACAGCGACCAGCAAGCTTGTCAACAGAAGTGTTTATGGGGATCCTTGAGATAGGACAAGTTCTTGTGATCTATGATAACCATGACAGTGTGTTTTGTGCCTAACAGGTATTGATGCCATTCCTGGAGAGCAAGGATAACAGCTAGAAGTTCCCAATCATAGATATCATAGTTATGCTTGGCAAGAGTGAAGGTCTTAGAGAAGTATGTGCAGGGGTAAAGGTTACCATTGCTGTCTTCCTGCAGGAGAACAGCTCTGGTGGTGAGAAGGGAAGCATTGGTCATGACAAAGAAGGGGTGAGAGACATCAGGGAGTGCAAGAACAGGAGTAAATGTGAAGATCATCTTGAGGTGGGTGAATACTTTATCCTGGTGATAAGTCCATTCCCACTTCTGGTCTTTTTGCGTGAGGAGCACAAGAGGAGCAACAATGTCAGAGAAGTTAGGGATGAACTTTCGATAGAAATTGGTGAATCCAATGAAACTACAGATGTCCTTCACAGAGGTAGGTGGTTTCCATTCTTTGAATGCAGAGAGTTTTGTGGGGTCCATCTCAACTTGTCCTTGGCCAATAATCATGCCAAGGTACTCCATCCAAGGAGTATCAAATGAACATTTGGAGATCTTGATTGATAGTCTGTGTTTGTGAAGTCATTGAAGTACTTGTCTAGTCCTGAAGTGATGAAGTTTGATGTCTCACTATGTGTGTATCCCAAGATTGTCCATGTAGATCTTGAGCCAATGTTCAGAGATCATATTGGTGAAGATGTGGTTCATGAAGGCTTGGAATGTGGAAGGAGCATTGTTGAACCCAAAGAACATGATGGTTGGTTCAAAAAGACCAAGAGGAGTGATGAATGCTGCTTTCCATTGATCTAATTCTCATATGTGAATGTTATTGTATCCCCACCGAATATCAAGCTTGGTGAACAGTATCAAGTCTTTCATGTCATTGATAAGTTCTAAGATGAGCAGTAGGGGAGATGTGTTTCAAATGGTGTGTGAGTTAAGATAGCAATAGTCTTGGCAAGGGTGTAATGAGCCATCTTTCTTAGGTAAAAAGAAGAATGGCGAGGCTTGGGACTTAGATGGAATGATACAGCTAGTGGTAAGGTTTTCTTTGATGAACTTTCTACACGCTTCTCTTTTAGCAGGGTTCAAGGGGTATACTTTGGCAATATTAGGAACAAAGGATGGTTTGAGTTCAATGGTGTGGTCATAGTCTCAATGCTGAGGAAAGATATTGAAAGTAGCTTTGGCAAAGACATCAGTGAAGTCTTTACACCACATTGGGATCTCTGTTTCAATAGGGGCTTTTTCTTGGGTGAGCTGAGTGGACAAAGAGATTTTCTGAAGAGTTTCTTGGGGATATATGGAGAGTCACATGTTGGCCCAATCCATATCTGGGTTCCATTGATGAAGCCAGGGCATTCCCAGAATAATTTGTTGTTTGCCCAGAGAGGTGACCATGAACTCGACTTTCTGAGAGAATGAGGGGAAGGAGATGTGTGTGAAGAGTTTCCATTTGATGGTACCCCTTTTGTTCTTGGTACCATCAACGTTGCATGCAATGACCAGTTTGCGAAAGACTTGGCATCCTAGCCAAAGTTTGGAGACGAGGGAGATATCAATGAAGTTTCCTGAGGTGCTGCTGTTGAGCAAAATAGTGGTATCAATGGTTTGCTTAGGTACTTGTAGCAAAATGGAGAAGCGGAACACATTTTTATTTGGTAATGCTACAAGTACATGTGGGGAAGAGGACATCAGGGCATCTTCCCTTAGAGAAAATCCTTCATGTTGAGGAGAGAGATTTTGGCAGGCTCTTCATAGTTGGCCTGTAGCATCTGGTGAATTTCTTCTTCCTTCCATTCCTTGGTACAAAGTTGGTTGGCATAAGCGTCAAGCAAGTTTATGGGAGGCTGTGGAGTAGGAGCTTCTGTTGGAACAATCTGTTCCTTAGGTGGGTGAACAGGGGCAGAGTGAATATGCTGTGGGGGTGTAGTTGTGAATGTCTTGCAGTTCTGGGTGTTGTGTTCAATCTTTTGACACCTGAAGCATCGCCCTTCTTTGAAGCACTTAGAGCATTCTTCTGGAGTCAATTTAGAAACCCAAATGGAGTCTACGTCCATTGCATTTGGGTCTCTAATGTAAGGGGTGGAATGAGGGGCTAAGCAAGGGGTAGGGTGGATGGGAATGGGGTTAGTTTGGGGTGTACCCTTTCTAATGGTGGCCATACGAGCTTTCTAGGTGTGGAACTGCATGGACTTGTCAATTTATGCATTCAGATCTACAGGGAGTTCACTTATAGATAGGACCATATTGGTGATCTTCTGGTCATAGCCCATGGTGAAGTATCCTACGAGTGACTGTTGGTCCGTGATTCCAGACTTAGTGGTGGTTCCTAAGAAGTTCAAGATGTACTTTTGGAATCCATCATTGATGAAATTGTCAGGCTCTCTGAAGGCAGTCTGGCGCAGGTATGGGAGTTGGAGGTGAGTGGTGGCTTGGATGTCAAAGGAGAAGAATGTTTTCTCAAAGTTTTCGACCAGTTTGTCAAAGGTCTTGTCTTTGTCTTCGAGGAGTGGGTCTGCCAACCTATCATACCAGGTTTCTGCGAAAGCAGTGGCTCTTTTGATGGACATTATCTTGCTAAGGCAAGTGAAGACCTTGGTCAAGTCTTTGGCATAGAGTTTCTTGTTTATGATGAAGTAGGCTTTCATGGCCTTGATCTATCTGATGGCAACCAGTTTCCCAGAGAAGTCTACTGGTAAAGCAGCTTGGAGTTTGGTGGGCTTCTCAGAAGACATGGGTGGTGGTAAGGCTAAGCTGTGAGTTCTGGAGGGCAAGGGTGGCGATGGTGGCCCTAAGGGTGGTGTAGGCATGGTCAAGGTCAAGGGTTCAGGGGGTGCTTCAATGGCAGGAAGTGTTTGAGGAGCAGGCAAGGCTAGGGGACTCGAAGGTGGGGCTGGAAAGTATGAAGAACCAAGGATTTGGCGAGGGAAAGGCTATTGGATTGGTCTTTCTTCTTCTTCATTATCAGGGACTTGAAAGGCATGACACAGGGCACATTCTCTGTGTAAAATGTTTGCTAGTGGGGTGTCCTACTCCTAGATAGGAGGGACAGAGGAGATACCTGATCTTTTGTTACACGAAGTGTTCAAAGCAAAGACAAGGTTGAACATTACTCATTTGACAGAGGATGCTCACAAAGAGGTACAGCAACGTTGTAAAGGAGAACTCAGGAAGACTAGGTGATAACACAATATGTACACTTGTATTGTGTATATCAAGTATGAAGTACATTGAGAGTCTACTCTAAGTATATATATGATGATGGTGCATAGCAGAGAACAACAGAGAATATCATGGAAGAATGGGAACACTAAGCCAGTATAAGAGAACTGGACTGTGGAGGAAGCTGTCCATCAGGATCAAGGAACAATGAGATGAAACAAATGATAAAGGTAAAGCATATAGCCATGGGGCTATGTGTATAGATGCATCGTATCAAGACTAACGATGAGCAAGGTGTGCTCATAGCATTCTGGACAGAGCAAAGATGCAGATAAGCAATACAAGAGGAAAAGAAAAAGACACCAGGATAGAGTAAGGAAATTGTAACATACACAAGTCTTGGTGCTGTGTTAACATGCCAATGGCTTTCTTGTGCCAAAGCATGTAGTCCAGCATATCTAGTATATCCAGCATCAAGTTCCAACAGGTTGTAATATCCCACAGTATCAAAGTGATTGGTAACTTCAAGTCTTCAAGAATCTTCTTCCATGCAGTGAGCAGAGCTGTCAGTGAATGAATCACTTTGAAGGTAATTTTATGAAGCTAGAAGAGTATCAGGGATATATGGGTGAGTAAATTCATATATGCACACCTTTGTGAGCACTGACTTGACTAGTATGTATAACCATGTGAAGTAGATCTTGTTGTTCTGCCAGTGTTACATATCTCATCAAGCTCATCCACCCAGTTGTTATCATTGTCTATTGGTGTCCTTATTATTCCTTTCATTATTGTCATCACCAATCTGATCAGTATCCATCTCATTGCTTGTATCACTGCAATGCTTCTCTATCATGCTTGTTTCTCATCCCTCAGGTTTCACATCAAACAGGCAAACTAGTGACTTTGCAACCAAGTTAACTATGTAAGGAAACAATGGATATGATTAGATGACCTGCTAAAGCTATCCACAGTCACTGCAAGTTCACTAATCATTATATCATTGTTTGATGCATTATGTAAAGGTAGGTGACCATGCAATCAACAATGGACCTTGTTTGATAGGTTGAAGTCCTTTAGTATGTGTGCAAATGTTTTGGCCAGCTCATGACCAGTGTGTGACCTAGGGACCTCAACTACATCCAGATGAATAGTCAATGGTGCCCCATCCTTCTCAAGATGTACAGCAAAAGCAAGGAATGCATGGTGATTTGGTAAGGTCCAACTTTCAGTCATGAAGCCTAGTGTATTCCTATATAGAGTTGGATTGTATATATATAAGCATCATCCAACTACTACACTCATGTTCAGCATTTTTGCTATGTGGTTTTGTGTATGCACAAATATCAACTGAATGTCATGGGAAACTGTTGCTGGGTGACCTGTCTTTATTAGAGACAAAAAGTCTTTAATAATTTCATATGGGTGCAAGGACTCTATGACCCAGTGAACAACCTCTATGCATGTCTTGGCATATATATGCTGGCAGTAAAAGTAGCTAATTTTTCCTTCCCCAGTTTTATTGAATGCAGCAGCAATTGAGCCAGTGTACAAGTAAGTTCCAAGTTTCTTGTGTGTATTGCCCACTTTTTTTGTTTTGTCTATAGCATCCAGAACCTTGGAGCCCTAGCATGTTCCCTGTTGAATATACATCTGTCATGTTCAAGAAGTGGCAAACAATTCCTCAGTAGCTTTGCCTGCCACATTTGAATTTGTGTACAGTACAGTCCCCAACCCTGATGACTTGAGGAATAGGGTTGAAGAATGCATATACAGAGGATGTCTAGTCTTGTATCATCTCTTCTACATGGAGGTGATAGACCTTGCAGTAAGTAATTTGTTTATGATGATATTGGAATTTGGATTTACTAACCAAGTTTCTTGTCTGTGTAGATCACCAACTTTTTAGTCTCATCCTTAACTTCAATAACCAGGTCTTCATCAGATGTTGGATTTTCAGTGTAGTCTATGAGTGCAAGGCCATCTATACATTTGATGTCTGTGTCCTCAATGGAGGTATATGATGCCAGCCTTTTTGTAATGGAGTTATCAGCATGCCTTTTTTGAGAGTTGGATAGAGTAGATTCTGTGTCACCAGGTTCAAGCTCAATATGAGCTTGCTTTCTTGAGACATGTTGTTTCTCCAGAGTAGCCTTGGCTTTCTCTGTGATCTTAGGGACACATTTGGAGGTTGTGAGGTGTAGATTAGGAGTCATGGGAGTTAAGTGGTGCAAGAAGAAGTATTCAAGAATGGGGCTGGAGTTATATGTACATATGGTAGTTATGGCCCCAAAATTTCCATGCAGTATTGCACTGCATTACCCAATCCTATCTCTTTAGTTGTCAATGCTGTGCATATACCCACCATACCTATACCCATACCCATCACTGAGGGTACCCACAACCCATGATGGGTATCCATATCCATGCAGAACCCTAGACATCACATAGTCACTGCTATATTTGTGATCTGTGTATCAAACTTGCCACATGCATCATGAGTTACTGCCACATTCACTATCCATGCATTGGACTTGCTGCACATACCATCTGTATTACTCATGCTGTCCCTTCCTGTTTCCACTGTACTTCTGCATCATCATCATGACCTACCTGCCTATCCTCTACCATATTACATCTTAACCATAGTCTTCATCTGGACCTCTATTAGCCACCTTTTGGACATCATGTACATATCTTTCACATATCACCATTGACTCATTTGCATCACCATCACCATCCTATCTATCATCACTCCTACTTCTAAGTCATCACTATGCCATGCATATCCTCATTAGGACTGACTAGGAACTGTCAGTATCTGAGGCCTCTGTGGATGTAGAGAGTTGGAACTCCCTAGGTTGCTATTTGGCCTTTTTGAGGTATTTTAGATGTACCTCCATTACAGCATTTTTAGTCCAGGTCTAGTTTTAGTTAGTCTAATGTTGGATCCATAGTTTTCATATTTAGTCTGTAGATCTTGACTTTTATTTCTGTTGGTCTTGATTTATTTCACATTCAGTTTCCATTCTTCCACTGTTAGTATGTCACTTTTATGTTCCAGTTTCATTTCATACCAGTTCTACATGCATTTGATTTTGGACTATTTTAGTCTAGACCTTTGGTCTCTTTTTAGTAGTTCATTGAGTCCTGGGAAATAGCCCAGACAATAAAATCATGTATTGTACATTGTTTATAGAATGTCTGGCTTTACTCCAAGCAATCCACCATTGTCTTATCACCTTTGGAGCCATGTCTCCACTTTTTCTGTATTTTAGTCCATGTTTTAGTTTGCTTTTTGCTGTTTTCACATCCAGACTTAATCTTTGTGCTGCCCTGCCATGTTAGAAGTGTCAGGTTTGTATCCACATCACCACTACTGATCTCTAGATCCATCTATCTTTGAGTTCCCCTCCAACAGTCCCTTGGGACAAATTGATTGCAATCTTCATTTTGTTGTAGTGACACTGATCTACTGCCTAGTCAACATCATTCTAGGCCAGACATGAGTCCTTCAATGGCCACAAATAATCAAAAGACTCATCACCTACACAATGCCTTCCATCTATTAGATAAGCAACCAAAGCCTGCTCCTTCTACCAGGGAGAGCTTATCTGCTCACATCATAGGTTCCTTCTGAATAGAAACACAGATCACTCCCCTAGTGCAGTGTTGCTTCAGGCTGGAAAGCCCAAGGGATTTTACCCACCCATACTACCCTACACATCACACTCATTAGTTACAAGTATACCTTAGCCACTAGTTACTATTATCAATACACATTTCTGACCCATGTAAGCACATTAAATGCATGGATGGTGTCATATGTATTCTAACAGTATGTCTAATCAAATCATGTAACAGTCCCTTTCTTTCAGTCTAGGTATTATACTAGAATATAATCACAAATAAGCTATTGAGCTTTAGTTTGTCTTATGGTACATGTTAGTACTTATATTTAATGATACCCATGGGTCTTGTTTTCCCAACCCACATGATGTACCCATATCTACACTGTGGATGTAGATATATCTGTGGGTATGGTATGGATACATGCTCAGATACCCTGGGGTGTATTCACAATGTTACCTAGGCCTGTTGGCCATATGTATAACCTAACATAACACACTTCTTCTATGAAATTGGAATTTTCCTTCTCATTGCTTCTTTGGAATGAGAGCATATGTGATGTATTCAAAAGGCCAGAATAAGGTTGAGTCAACTCTCCATTGGAATAGTGTATAGTACAGCATGTCTCTATTGAGTGCAAAGACCAGGCTTCTCATGGAGATGTACATGGTTGTGGACATTGTGTCAGCCCAGAATGATTTGGGAAGTTTGGAATCTTTGAGCATGGTATTGGTGAGAAGTAAGAGTATCTGGTTCATATGTCCTACTAGCCTGTTTTGTTCCAGGGTATATAGAGTAGAGATCTCTAGTATGGTGCTGTCACTCCTGAGTGCACTCCTAAACTCCTTATTGGTATATTCTTTCCCTATATCACTTCACATAAACTAAGAATGCTAATCCAAAAGGTATTCTAAGGCAATTTCTATATGGAAGAATTTTTAAGTGTTGGACATCCATCAAAAGTAAATGTCACAGACATCACTTTCTTTTTGAGAAAGTATATCCAAGGGAAGCAGATGTGATCATCCACAACTAGCAGCCAGTATTTGTAACCTTTCCTGGATTGCAAAATTATCAGACCTCCAATGTCTATGTAGATCATCTGTAGAGGAGCTGACATGTGCATTTCCTTGCACAATTTGAATGGCACCTTTTTTATCTTGCTCAAGGTGCAGGGTTCACAGAACTCCAGTACTCCTGTGACTCCGTCAATGCCTAGGAGTTTGTCTTTGCACACAATAGTTTGAATTTGGAATGTAAAGATATGTCCCAACCAGCAATGAAAAACATTTATATTGACCATTGTGAGACTAGAATCTAGGATGGAGATGGGATTGACATCAGCATAGTATAGCCCTTGAGTGTAATGTCTGACTAGGATGACATCTCAGCCCTTCTGCATAGAGCAAAAATCTAATTTGCTAGAAAAAAGTATGCAGAATCCTAATTTAAATAGTCTGGGAACAAAGATCAATGATAATGTAAACTCCAGTATATGTAGCACTTTGTTAAGGGTGATCTCATAGTACTTTCCTTTTACTTCAGATTGTAAGAGGACAGCTCCTGTGCTGATGGTGCTGATGGTGGAGTTGTCTCCGAATTGCACTGGACATGAAAGAGATAGTGCAGAGTATATGGAGAACCAATGTCAATGTAGGACCATATGCAATATCACTCCAGAGTCAATGATGGTGGTTGGTTTTCTGTTTGGATTGGACATGACATAAGCTTGGATGCAGTGATATAAAGCATGGTCTACTTAATCACTAGTTATATGTATTGGTTTGATCTGAAGAATTGAAGTCTGGACTAAGATCCTTTCCATACTTTTCCTTCAGTTCCTATGACCAAAACTTACAACTCCTACACTCCTTTGTGTTATGTCCAACCATCTGATGATTGATACACGAAGTGTACAAGGACGAAGACAAAGGTTGAACGTGACTCGTTTGACGGAGGACACTCATGAAGAGGTACGACAACGTCGTCAAGGAGTTCTCAAGGAGTTCGTGAGGTATGACACGAGATGTACACTTGTATTGTGTAGATCAAGTATGAGTATATCAAGTGTCTACTCTACGTATTTATACAAACGAGACGCGCAGCAAATGAAGGCTGTGGAACAGCATGAAATGATGGGTCACTAAGTCGGCACGAGAGAACCAAACTGCGGAGAAGGCTGTCCGAAACAAGATCAAGAACAAACAAAGCAAGGTAAAACAGGAACAAAGGTGAAACAGGAACTCGAAGATGAGAACCGGTGCAAAGTTGTACGTTATGGGTTGTACAGCAAGAAGGAAGTGCAGTCAAGAACGATGAGTGAATGCTCATCTTGTTCAGCAAGAATCATAGGAAGAACGAAGAACGAGATATGGTGAGTGAGAAGAAGAATGTGACGATAGAGCGAAAGAATTGTAACATTACCCCCTTTGTAGAGTTGCGACCCAGGCACAACTTTCCATCCTCTAACTTAAGAGTCTTTCAAGTTTACTTGATGGGCATGGGGAAATTAGATCCATGGAGATGCAGACACTGCGGCTCAGAATGTCCAAATTGATCGCAATGGAAGCAGACTTCTCGAGGGCACCGAGAGGGTCTGTGTCCCCATCGTTGACAAGTAGTACATTGTAGGGTGAGGCAAAGACGCTGGGGATGACCAGGAGCGACAATGTGACAGTGGGGACATCGGTAAAGAGGGCATTCATCTTGATAGTGACCAGCGCGGTGGCATTGGAAGCAACGAGTGAAGTGAGACGCGGGAGGTCGGACATAAGGGTTATGGAGAAGACGAGTGGGTGCAGAGAGAATGGATAGACCCCCAACGTGGACAACATAGGCACTGTTATAGGAGAGGGCTTGTTGGTCGATCTGGTGAAATCCACCCAGTGGGTCAAGTAAGAATGGAATGATGTTGTCCTCTACAACATGTGGCTGAACAACCAGAGTAGGGATAGGAGAGGGAGGATCTTCTTCGGCAGGGGAGGAGATGCGTAATGCTAGGGGCAACAGGGGAGGAGAAGGTAGAGGCGTCTCCCGAGGAGAGAGGCTAATACTAGTTAAATAGGCTGCGCGTTCATCAGGGTACATTGAGAGGAAAATAGGGAGAAATACTGGGTACATAATGGAGATAGGAAGCTGTGCGGTAAAGCTGTGGAAATCGGCAGTGTGAAGTAGTTGGAGAACTCGTCCTGTGAGGCCGTTCTGGGTCTCTCAAATGGGTAGGCCGTAAGCTTCAGATAAGTCATTAGGTGCCACGTGGAAGTGAAACACTTGGGCTGTGTGAACCTCATGGTAGAGCGAAACCAGTCCCTTAATGATTGGATCATCAGCATACAAGGGCATTCGTTCGAGTAGTAGCACTAGGGAAGGTTTGCAGAGGATGCTAGCAAATAGAGGCTTCCAGATGCGAGGTGGGAGGAGGTGCGATTGGATGGGGGAGACGCAAAGCAGGGCCATTGGATCATTGATGTCAGGAGACGAAGGCAGTGAACTGGATGGGAGCGAGATGGGCAGAGATTGAGAATCAGAAGTCAAAGCAATGGTGATGCCTTTGGGGTTAGAGAGGAGTGCACCAAGGTCGGTGTTAAGAACCAGAGTAAGAAGAATATAAGCACAATGGTGAGGAATGAGACCAGGGAGATCCAGAACGTCTTGAGGTAGGAACAACAAAACTTGTGTATCCGGGGAGGAGCCTCACAAAGAGATCACAACATCCCATTAGAGCTGAGTTTTATTGCAGTCGGTGGAGTTTCTTATAGTCCGTCAATATGTCCTGGGAATGTGTCAGGTTGGTTTCAGGTTCCCATGTGTTTTCTGCAGATGAGTAACCTTTCCACGCGGTCAGGTACCGGTATCGGCCAGGGGATCCCTTGTGAGAGAGTATAGCTTCTACTTCATATTCTTCTTCTTCATCAATAATGTCAGGAGGGGGCTGAGAAAATGATGGGCCATGTATGTCGGTTTGTTTGAAGGGGGATAACAGTGTGGCATGGAATACGTTATAAATTTTCCAGGTGTTGGGAAGTTTTAGCTGATAGACTAAGGGGAAGATTACGCAAATGATTTCAAATGGGCCATGTCATTTGGGGGCAAATTTTTGAGAAGGATAGGGGTTGCGTAGATTGGTGGCTTCCAGCCAAACACAATCTTCTACTTTCCAAGGGGAGAATCCTTGTGTAGACCTCTTGGTCATAGAGAGACGAGCAGAATCATGTGCCGCAAGGGCTTCCTTTCGGGCTTCCTCCAATGCGGAAAGCCAGGTTTCTAAGGTGGGGATGAACGTCTTTCTGATCATCGGGAAGTTCCTAGGCTCATATCCAAGCATCAAGGAGAAAGGAGAGACCTTGGTGGAGCTATGTGGGGCAGTGTTGTGATGAAACTCAGCTGTGGTGATGTGATCCACCCATTGATGAGGGTTGTTACCACAAAAGATCTGTAGGTAAGTTTCCAGTTCCTGGTTAGTACGTTTGGTTTGTCCGTCGGTCTGAGGGTGATAGGCAGTGGAGAGTTTGAGGTCATATTATAGGAGGCAGGCAAGTTCTCTAGCAAGTGCAGAAGCAAACTGTGGTTCTCGGTCAGAGATGATGGAGTTGTAGAGGCCAAAGCGTTTGAATACGTGGTCGAAGAAAAGTTTGGCTACACCAGCAGCGTCAATGGTTTTTGTACAAGGGCATAAAATTACCCCCTTTGTAAGGCCGTGGTCGACCACAACCATGATAGAGTCAAAGCCATGAGAACAGGGAAGATCAGTGATAAGGTCAACGGATATTTGGCGAAATGGGAGGGAAATGGTGGATAGAATGGGCTGGAGTGGAGGAATGGTGGGATGTGTGTTGACCTTGTTTTGCTGGCAGATAGCGCAGCCAGAAATGTAATTGTGGACAAAGGTAGCCAAACCTGGCCACCAGAAGTCGCGTTCAACAATGGACTTGGTGCGGAATTGCCCCATGTGACCCATAGTGGAAGAGGAGTGAATAGCGGCAAGGAGGAGCTGTCGAGAGGTGGGGAACATAGAGGCGGTCTTTGTAGAATAACTGTTCGTTGGTATATTGCCAGTCCGCGAGGGCAGAGCGAGGGAAGAGTGGGGAGCTGTTGGTGAGATTTTGTATAGCTCGAAGAACAAGAGGGTCAGATGGCGAGGAATGTTTGATTCCCTCAACGAGGGAGAGGTCTAGAGCTGATATAACGATGGGGTCCGGGAGGATAGAGGCATCAACATTGTCATCAGCCGTGTCAACGTGATCACGACGAGATAAAGCATCTGCGGGGCCCATCTGAGAACCTGGGGTGATCTTCCAGACTATGTCGTAGTCTTGGAGGAAGAGTGACCATCAAGCTTGTCGATGAGAGAGTTTTCGAGGGTCCTTTAGATAGGATAGGTTTTTGTGATCGGTGATAACTGTGACGGCATGCTCAGTGCCTAAGAGGTATTGACACCATTCCTGAAGGGCAAGGATGACAGCAAGGAGTTCGCGATCATATATATCGTAGTTTCGCTCGGCGAGAGCAAAGGTCTTGGAGAAGTAAGCAAAGGGATGGAGGTCTCTGTTGCTGTCTTCCTGCAGCAGAACAGCTCCAGCGGCGAGGAGAGAGGCGTCGGTCATGATGAAGAAGGGACATGAGGTATCAGGGAGTGTGAGAACGGGGGTGGAGCCAAAGATCATTTTGAGGTGGGTAAAATCCTTGTCTTGGTGGCGAGTCCACTCCTATTTCTGGTCCTTTCGTGTGAGAAGCACGAGGGGAGCAACGATGTTGGAGAAGTTGGAAATGAATTTGCGGTAGAAGTTGGCGAATCCAATGAAACTTCAGATGCCTTTCACCGAAGTCAGTGGTTTCCGGTCTTTGATCGCGGAGAGTTTGGTGGGATCCATCTCAACTTTTCCTTGTCTGATGATCATGCCTAAATATTCCATCTGGGGGGCGTCGAAAGAACATTTTGAGATTTTGATCAAAAGTCCGTGTTCACAAAGCTGTTAGAGCACCCGTTTAGTTCTGGAATGATGGAGTTCGATGTCCTGCTGAGTGTGGATTCCCAAATTGTCCATGTAGATCTTGAGCCAACATTCAGAGATCATGTCGGTGAAGATGTGATTCATGAATGCCTAAAACATGGAGGGAGCGTTGTTGAACCCGAAGAACATGACGGTGGGTTCGAAGAGACCAAGGGGAGTGATGAGTGCCACCTTCCATTGGTCAGATTCTCGTAGGTGAATGTTATTATATCTCCATCGAATGTCGAGCTTGGTGAACAGTGTCGAGTCTTTCATATCATCAATGAGTTCAGAGATGAGTAGCAGAGAGTAGGCATTTCAGACGGTGTGGGAATTGAGGTACCGATAATCTTGACAAGGGCGTAGTGAATCATCCTTCTTGGGTATGAAGAAGAATGGGGAGGCTTGGGGGGATTTGGACTAAACGATGCGACCCATGGCAAGGTTTTCTTCGACAAACTTTTTGCACGCTTCTCTTTCGGCAGGGTTCAAGGGGTACACTTTGGCAATCTTTGGAACAAAAGATGATTTCAATTCAATGGTATGGTCATAGTCTCTGTGTTGAGGAAGGATATTAAACGTGGCTTCGGCGAAGACATCCGCAAAGTCCTTGCACCATGTTGGAATCTTGGTTTCGGTGGGGGGGTTTTTCTTGGGAAAGCTGGGTGGATAGGGAGATCTTTCGAAGGGTTTCCGAGTTCAAGGAAAGTCGCATATTGGCCCAGTCTACATATGTCGGGGTTCCATTGGCAAAGCCAAGGCATTCCAAGGATGATCTGTGATTTTCCTAATGACGTGACCATGAACTCGACTTTCTGGGAGAACGAGGGGAAGGAGACGGATGTGAAGAGTTTCCATTTGATGGTTCCCTTTTTGTTTTTGGTTCCATCTACATTGTATGCGGTGACAGGTTTGTGAAGGACTCGGCATCCTAGCCTGAGTTTAGGGATGAGGGAAATGTCGATGAAGTTTCCTGAGGTGCCACTGTCGAGGAGAGCTGTGGTGTCGACGGTTTGCTTGGGTACTTGTAGTGAAACAGGAAAGCGGAATGCATTCTTATTTGGCATTGCTACAAGTACATGAGGGGAAAAGGACGTCGAGGTGTTTTCCCTTAGAGAAAATCCTTTACGTTGAGAAGGGAAATTTCTGTGGGCTCCTCATAGTTGGCTCTCAGTGTCTGATGGATTTCTTCGTCTTTCCATCCCTTGGTTCTAAGCTGGTTGATGTAAATGTCAAGTGGGTTGGATGGAGAAGTAGGGGCTTCCTTTGGAATGGTTGGTTCCTTGGGTGGCGAGGTGGGGACAGAGTAGATGTTTTGTGTAGATGAGACGGTGAACATCTTGCAATTCTGGGTGTTGTGCCCAGTCTTTCGGCATCTAAAGCAGCGTCCCTCTTTAATACATTTGGAACGTTCTTTGGGAGTGAGTTTGGAGACTCGAATGGTGTCTATGTCCATAGCATTCGGGTCCTTGATGCAGGGGGCAGGTCGAGGGACAAAGCGGGGAGCGGGAGTAACGGGGACAGTGTGAACTTGGGAGGCACCTTTCCTGATGGCTGCCATGCGAGCTTTCTGTGTGTGAAACTGCGTGGATTTGTCGATCCATGCATTCAGGTCGGTGGGGAGTTCACTCATGGATAGGACCATGTCAGTGATCTTTTGGTTGCATCCCATGGCGAAGTAACCGATGAGTAACTGTTGGTCAGTGATGCCAGACTTGGCAGCGGTTCCTAAAAAGTCTGAGATGAACTTCTGGAATCCGTCGTTGATGGAGTTGTCAGGTTCCCTGAAGGCAGTCTGGCGAAGGTATAGGAGTTGGAGACGAGCGGTGGCTTGGATATCAAAGGGGAAGAATGTTTTTTCGAAGTTTTCGACCAGTTTGTCGAATGTCTTATCTTT